>JAXCGZ010000122.1:97500-120000 GCA_037179515.1 Halocaridina rubra | reverse complement strand
GTCGGAGGACTCTGCCATTTTGCTTTGCTAGATACAGGCTCAGCTGTATCATTAATTGATCGTAGTATTATTGCAGAACCCATTACTAAATTAGATAATTCAGTAGTAATAACTACAGTGAGAGATAATACCCCAAATTTTGTTAGAGTTAAAGAGATAGTGAAACAAGTGATTGCATTTGAGGGGTGCCCCACAAAATTTAGATGTGCCTTCCTTGTATTGCCTAGGTTAAGTATTGAACAGGCAAAAGTAACAATTGGATTCGAGAACATGGTAAAGATGGGAATAAATATTGTTAATAAATGAGGGAACTCTACCGTAACCGTAAACAAGAGGGCAGTAGTTGCATGCTCCGCTCGTGCTTCAGTGTCTGCATGCATTTTGAAGGAAGAGAACGTGGAACCAGGTGTGGGAATAAGCCTAAGACCTAGCAATGAGGGTAATGGACAAAGGGGAAATGAAAATCCCTATAATTAAAAATTTAAAAATGATTTATAAAAGGGAATTGAAAACACCTATAATTAAAAATTTAAAAATAATTAAAGAATGGAATTGAAAATCCCAATAATTAAAAAATTTTAAATAATTAAAAAAAATTTTAAAATGTCCCCAAAGGGAAATAACGACTTTTCAGCTACATATTCAAATTGATAAAAATGGGAAAGAAAAAGTCCACCCTTTAGTGGACACAGAAAAAAATATTGTGATACTGTATTTTAGCTTTAAGGCCTAGACTAAGGATCAATCAATGCCCCCTATAGAAGTAAGATAGGTGTAGGAATTATAGTATAAGGTTTAATATAGTAAGTGTCATTAAAGAATAGTTATCATTTATCAATTGTGCATGTGTTGAATTCTCATTTTTTTTCTCACTATAATTTGTGTTATATGTTACTATTGAATATTTACAGAGATCACATCCAACTGTATTTTATGTTATATAAGTAACGTAATTATGTTCATTTAGTTTCTCTCCTATATCATTTTGTCCTTGAATAGTAGTTACATATTGTAATTGTGATGTTAAGTGTTTCTGTTTAACTATTATCATTGTTTTAAGTCATGATTAAATATTTTCCGAGATCATATATAACTACATTTTCTATTATTTAAGTAACGTAAATATGTTCATTTAGTTTCTCTCCTATAACATTCTGTCCTTTAATAGTAGTTACAGATTGTAATTATGATGTTAAGATTTTCTGTTTAACTATTAACATTGTTTTAAGTCATGATTGAATATTTGCCGAGAGCATATCCAACTGTACTTTATATTATTGAAGTGACATAATGATTTACATTAGTGTTTTTGCTCTTAAATTATGTTGTCAATGATTACTAGCTATATAATGTAATTGTAGCACTTAATTTTAATTTTTTTCTTTTTAATTAGAATACTTATTGTAATGAACATATTTTTCTTTTGTTAGTCTCTCTCCAGAGAACAAATGTTCTGCATGTTTTAGATCCTCGATATAGGATCTCTTTCTGAAGAATGAAGGAGAATAGTAATTTTTACATTCCTGTAATCTATTCAGAAAATCATATGACATTGTATGTATTAGAAAAAAAAAAAAAATTCGGCCCCATTTTTTTTTTTGTAAAATAATGATCGTTAACATACATAGAAAAGGCTCTCATAAAATGTTTAATGCTTTGTCTGAAATATAAAAATTTCAGGGTGGTGTTGGGGAGTGTCGTGAAAAAGCTGAAGCCATGACCTGAAACCTGAACCTGAAATCTGAAATAAACCACATGGGGCTGGGGATCAAGTGTGAAATTAATATTCTCCCTCATATTATCTCTGGGCAGGGTAAATGTTTATGGTGGGTGACAACAAGATATTTGGCTGGCTCCATGGGCCTTTAGCACCTGGGCGTCAAGTGCTGCTGGAGGTCAAAATGGGCCAAAAGATCAGCTATTCTCACGACCACCAAACACACAAACATCGACCCTTATGTATGTACATGCCCCTGGACAAATACCCAATAGGCCTGGGTGATTTGCACCCTCTTCTGCCCAATAGGCCTGTTGAAGTAGCTCCACCCAAAAGGGGAAGAACTCCCTTTGGTTCTGGAGGCCTATTGGCTGATCTGTCCAAGCCAATGCCATCTGGGTCCTTCAAGAACACCAGAGGCAGTCAGACACAGAGAGGTTTGTTAGAATTTTCCCCGGGGCACAAATAAGATCTCAGTCTTTATATACATAAGAGGAAGGGGGCATTGAGGTGTAAGATGCGTTGTACTCTTGAATAAATTTAGTTTAAAGTGATTCATCGCTTGTCTGTTCTAACCTTGCACGTACCTGGTAATTAAGTACAAAGTAACTTGACAATACGTCACCACCAGTGTCGTATAGATATTCTCTACAGAGCTACAGCATACGAGGTGATGATAGATATGCAAGATATTTCACACTTAATTTATTTAGAAGCTACATGATACCTTTAAGCCTCAATGCCCCCGTCCCCTTGAGGTAAATGTTAAGTCTATATACGCCCACAAGACTGACTCCGACTGCTTCTCTTCCTCTGACTTACCTGGTCATGAGATGGCTCTTTTGTATCACCAAGATGGCAAGGCGTGGTATCCTTGGGTACGCCTCCACCAATAGGCTTCCAAAGAATGGGAGTACAACCAATTACCTATAGTGTGAGGGGCGTGACTAAAGGAATGCCAATTGGTTACAAGGAACATTCTAATGTAAGTGCCTATATGTGTACTTTCTACCTATCAATCTTCCCAAGTACACATGTATGTATGTTGTGGAAGCTGGCTTTCGGTTCTTGTGAGAACAACACAGAAATATGAGACATTTCTGACCTCCATCGACCAGGGACATTGAGGTTTGAGAGGCCTATGGGTTGAACCATAGATCTTGTCATCTCTCTGTAAGCACACTCTTTACACAGGACACCACACGGGAAATTTAATGTTACACCACTTGGGTAAAATCACTTTATGTCACTCTTTCTAAACTGTTTTTAAATTTCTCCATGTCAAGGTGGAGTGGGAGCAATATTTTGATATTTGTCTAGAAATCCTTCATCGATATCTGCAAAGAGAGGGCTTGGGACCGACTCCAAGTTGGGCTTCCTTGATTCTTTACTGGATGGATTTGAGTGAATTCTGGAACTAATAATAATAATAATAATAATAATAATAATAATAATAATAATAATAATAATAATAATAATAATAATAAACCCAGCCACTGAGGGGGCAAGCCGGCCTCAACTTGGTGCCGGTCCCAATCCCGGGTAGATGGGGAGGGTTGGCTTCAGGAAGGGCATCCGGCCATAAAAATTTTGCCAAAACCAATATATGGCCAGTACAGATAACGAGAATAGTCACCATACTAGGGCGTTCCCCTCAGGCGACGCATTGGGGCTTCGCTTGACCCCTCCGGAAAGACAGCAAGGGCTACCCAGTCATGGGTGGGCTGGGTTAAAGAGACAAGCTTGAAGGAGAGTGTCAGATGTGGTGCTGCGGGTGGGCACTCTTAATGTGGGGATGATGACTGGGAAGGGGCGAGAATTGGTGGACGGAGAGGAGGAGAATTTGAATGCTGTGTGTGCAGGAGACCAGGTGGAAAGAAAATAAGGCGAGGGAACTGGGTGAGTGTTTCAAATTGTTATATAGTGGAGCAAATGAGGAAGGGAGGAATGGTGTAGGAATACTACTATCCAAAGACTTGAAGGAAAGCTTACTTGGTGTGAATAGAAAGTGACAGAATTATGAGTTTAGAGCTGGGACTGGGAGAAATGGTAGTTAATGTGGTATGTGCCTATGCCCTTACAAACTGGTTGTACGGCGGAGGAGAAGGATGTATATTGGGAGGAGATGGACCAGGAGCTTAGAAAAATTCCTATAAGGGAGAGGGTAATTTTGGGAGGAGATCTAAATGGTCACTTGGGAATTGGGAGGGCTGGGATAGGTAGAGTTCATGGGGGCTGGGGGGTGGGCGAGAAAAATGAGGGGGGAGAGAGAGTGATTGATTTTGCAGTGGTTTATGATCTGGCATTGGTCAACACATTCTTTGAGAAAAAGGAAAACAGGTTGATTACATACAGTAGTGGTGGGAGGGAGAGCCAGATAGATTTATTGTTGTGCAGGAGAGACCATCTGAAAGAGATTAGCAACTGTAAAGTAATAAATGGGGAGAGTGTAGCAGTGCAACATGGGATAGTAGTAACTGATTGCAGGCTCAGGAAATGTAGGAAAAGTAAGAAACCGAGGATGGACCCAAAGATAAAGTGGTGGAGACTGAAAGATGCAGAGCTGAGAGCTATGTTTAAGGGAAGAGTGTTGGAAGCAATAAGTTTGCATGAGGATGTACAAGAATGGTGGACAGAGAATAGTAAGGTGATTTTGAGGGTTGGTGAGGAGGTACTTAGAATGTCATCAGGAAGGAAACCCCCATATGATAATGAGTCACAGTGGTGGAATGAGGAAGTGCCTGGAGCAGGATAAAGAAGGAGGCAAGGAAAGCAGTAGCAAAAGCAAAGGCAGAGAAATTGAGTGAAGTCTATGAAGAGCTGGAAACACCAGAAGGAGTGAAGAAAATATGGCGAATTGCCAAGGCCCAAGATGCTGCAAGCAAGGACTTGACCCAAGTAAGACAAATAAAGGATAACCATGGAGTAGTTCTAGCAGAAGAGAATGAAATAAAAAGCAGATGGGAAACTTATTTTGAAGGATTACTAAAGTAAGAGAACCCAAGAGCAGTATTTGAAGATGGACTTCCAAATGAAGCAGTTACAACAACAGTGGCTAGAAGAGAGGTAGTAAGGAAAATGAAATGTGGAAAGGCAGCAGGACCTGATAAGATGACAGTGGAGGTATGGAAGAGTCTTGGAGAGGAAGGCATAGATATCTTGTGGGACTTGCAAAAGATATTTAGTCAGGAAAAGATGCCAGAGGAGTGGAGAGGAAGCCTAATCATCCCAATCTAAAAAGGGAAGGGAGACATTCAGGAGTGTGGAAACTATAGAGGTATAAAGTTGTTAAGTCATATACTATGAAGATATGGGAGAAGATCATGGAGAGGAGACTCAGAGAGGTAACGACAATTGGAGATGAACAGTTTGGCTTCATGCCTGGAAGAGGGACAGTGGATGCCATATTTGCCTTGAGACAAATGATGGAAAAGCATCATGAGAAACAGAAAGGACTGCATATGGTCTTTATTGACCTGGAAAAGGCATATGATCGAGTACCACGTCAAGAGGTGTGGAGGTGTATTAGAGAAAAGGAATCCCCGAGAAATGTGTAAGAATCATCCAAGATATGTATGACAGGGCAGAGGCAAATGTTAAGAGCAGTGTGGGCTTGATGAAAAGTTTCTCAGTAAATGTTGGTCTGCATCAAGGGTCTGCTTTGAGTCCATATCTATTTGATATTGTCTTGGATGTAGTAACCCAGAGAATTAGAGATCAGTCACCATGGTGTATGCTTTTTTGCAGATGACATTGTACTGTGTAGCAACAAACGAGAGGTAGTGGAGGAGAAGCTTGAGGAGTGAAGAAGAGTGATGGAGGATAGAGGACTGAAAATCAGCAGGAAGAAGACAGAGTACTTGACGTTGAGAGATGATGAGGATGGGGAGGTCAAGTTGTAGTGGGAAGTGGTAAAAAAAGTTGAAAAGTTCAAGTATTTGGGATCAACAGTAGCAGAGGATGGTGACCTAGAGTCAGAAATAACCCACAAAATAGAAGCAGGATGGAAGAACTGGAAGAAAGTGTCTAGGGTGCTGTGCGACAGGAGAATAGGGATTAAGTTGAGGGGTAAAGTGCATAAGATAGTTGTGAGGCCTGCGATGATGTATGGAGCATAGACATGGGCAATAAAGAAGACACAAGAAATAAAAATTGGATGTGGCAGAGATGAGGATGTTGAGATGGATGTGTGGGGTGACAAGAAGTGATTAGATCAGAAACGAGGTAATTAGAGGTACCTCAAAAGTTAGAGAAATATCAGATAAGATACAAGAAAGTAGACTAAGATGGTATGGTCATGTCGTTAGGAGGGATGAACAGTATGTTGGGAGGAGAGTGATGGAAATGGATATACAGGGTAGGAGAAGGAGGGGAAGACCAAAGCGTAGGAGGATGGATTGCATCAATGACCTGAGGTCTAAAGGTTTGTTGGGTGATGAGGTATGGGACAAAAACATATGGAGAACACTGGCCAGAAACATCGACCCCACATAAAAGTGGGAAAAGATGTAGACAAAGAAGAATTAGATAATCACACACAGGAGATGAGGATATACGAGGACAGGGTTCTTTCATTGAAGCACAGCTAGGTAAACAGATAGGTAGGTAAGCACACTTTCCCGTAAACACAATTAGGTAATCACAATTAGGTAATCACACACACACTAAAAAGATCAACTTATCTTATTATGTAAAGCAGTTAGTATGAAGAGGAAAAAACACTAGCATATAAGACTGTTTCACATCTCTATCCCATTTGGTCTCATTATCTATGGAAAGGAACCTGCCATTCTTACTATCCCAATTACTGTGATGGACATTTCACGCTGATTGGCCACCTACACAGAAAGAAGAAAGATTAAAACACTCCACAAGGATTATTATTATTATTATTATATTATTATTATTATTATTACTCTCTCTCTCTCTCTTCTCTCTCTCTCTCTCTCTCTCTCTCTCTCTCTCTCTCTCTCTCTCTATATATATATATATATATATATATATATATATATATATATATATATATATATATATATATATATATATATATATATATATATATATATATATATATATATATATATATATATATATATATATATATATATATATATATATATATATATATATATATATATATTATCTATCTATCTATCTATCCATCCAGCCAGCCAGCCAGCCAGCCAGCCAGCTAGCCAGCCATCCAACCATCCATTCATCTATCTATCTATCTATCTATCTATCTATCTATCTATCTATCTATCTGTCTGTCTATCCATCTATCTATCCAGCAGGAAATGAGAGAGCTTTTCAGTTGGTCAATATATTACGAAAACTCAAGACATGCAAGCCTGGTAACAGTGATCAGTCTGCATAGCGAATTAGGAATATCCCAATCATAAGAAATATGTATATATGTGTGTGTATGTGTGTGAGCATGTGTGCTTTAATCTCATTAGATATATGGAGCTAGGGTGAAAAATCGACCAAATGTTAAAGGGCTTACATATCTGAAATAATACTCCTTATTTAGGTCTACATATAATAATAATAATAATAATAATAATAATAATAATAATAATAATAATAATAATAATAATAATAATAATAATAATAATAATAATAATAATAATAATAATGATAATAATAATAGTAATAATAATAATAATAATAATAATAATAATAATAATAATAATAATAATAATAATAATAATAATAATAATAATAATAATAATAATAATAATAATACTTGAAGAAAATAAAGCTAGGGTTGTAGACCTGATAAGAAAGCTTGGAGTAGATTGTGGTCCTGAGGATATTGTAAACATTCACCAACTAGGCAAATATTCGAGGGAAAGAAAGCCGAGACCAACAAAAGTAACCTTTGAGAGAGGGGAAACTTATAGGGGAATATTGTTGAGAAAAAAAGTCTAAAAGACCTTCAAGAATTCAAAGATGTGTTCATTAGATGATACCGAACACAGGAAGAGATGGGAAAGATCAAAAACTTGTTGCAAGAAGCAAGCAGGTTAAATGAAGAAAGAAATGAAGAAGAGAAGAAAAATTTTCATTTCACAGTTCTTCCAGACAAAGGGGAGATAAAGAAGATAATGACAGAAGATCAGGGGATGAGGCCTCATTAAGATTGTTATACACAAATGCTGATGGATTAGCTGGTAAGGCAGTAGAATTAAAAGATAGGATTCACAACAGTAAGGCAGATATAGTAGCAATTACAGAGACTAAGTTGAGTGAGGACATAAACAGTGTCACAGTTTTTCCTAAGGGCTTCAGAATATTAAGGGTTGAAAGATCTGAGAGGACTGGTGGAGGGATAGCACTGCTCATAAGTGAAAGGATTCAAGTTGAAGAAATAAACTTGGATAGAGAAAGTGAGTTCAAGGAATTTCTTGATGCTCACATAAATACTGGATCAGAGAGCATTATAATAACTGTTGTATATAACCCACCAAGGAACCAGAATAGGCTAGAAGTTTATGAAGAAAGTCATATAGGTACTATTGAAGTCATAATCTCAGTTGTTAACATGGCACGGGAGAGAAAATGTAGGATTTTGATTATGGGAGTTTTTAGATAGATTGGATAAATCTTGACCCACACAGTGGTGAGGACTCATTCGGGGGAAGATTCCTAAATTGCATACAAGGAAATTTCCTACACTAATATGTAATGGAACCAACGAGGGCCAGAGGTGGAGAAGACATCACTACTTGATCTAGTATTCACAGATGTGTTGGATATTGAAAAAATTGAGTATGAACCACCAATTGGAAAGAGTGACCACTGTGTGTTGTTGATGGAGTATATCACTGAAGATATTCTGCCTGAGAGTAGAGGCACTGAGGACATGAGGAGGAACTATCCGAAAGGAAATCACATCAAAATGAATGAAATTTTTGCAGTTATTGACTGGAGAACCTTATTTTACAACAAATCTGTACAAGAAATGTATGACATCGTTTGTGAGAAATATGGGGAGATAGTAGATTGCTGAATACCTGTCACCAAAGTAGGTGTAATTCATGCCAGAGAGAAATGGTTTGATAATGAGTGTAAAAGAGCTAAGGAGTGGTGAGACAAATGCTGGAAAAGGTATAGGAGGAGAAAAAACATAAATGCCTGGCAAACCTACAAAAGAGCAAGAAATGACTACCTAAGTAAAAGAAGAGAGGCAAAGAGGGACTATGAGAGGGACATCATCAGGAAGGATAAAGAAAATCCCAAGCTTTTCCACAGCTTTATCAGAGGAAAACTGAAGGTAAAAGAACAGGTTTTAAGGCTAAAGAGAGCGCATGGAAGCATCACTGAGACGGATGAAGAGATCTGCAAAAAATTGAACAAGAGTTTCAGTCAGTATTTACAGTAGAAAATACCCCACCCCCTCAGATTGCAGAGATAGAAGCTCAAGGGCCGGTATTAGAGAACATCATCCTTACAGCCACAGGGGTATGCAAAGCACTGATGGAGTTAGATGTACTTAAAGCTATAGGTCCTGATGACATATTCCCTCATGTACTTAAAAAATGCACAAACTCAATATCAGTGGCACTAAGTATCATGTTTAAAAAGTCACTGGAATCAGGGGAGATTCCAAGATGCTGGAAAAAAGCAAATGTGATACCTATCTTCAAAAAGGGAAGGAGGGATACGGCTCTAAGCTATAGATCAGTTTCCTTGATTAGCATAGTTTGTAAAATTATGGAGAAACTAATAAGGAAACACATCTCTCTTCACTTGGAATCCTTCAACCTTTTGTCAGTGAGGCAACATGGCTTCAGAGAAGGTAGATCAACAGAAACAAACTTATTAGAATTTTATGATGAGGTAAGCCGAATCTTACAGGAAAGAGAGAGCTGGGCAGATTGCATATTCCTAGACTTCCAGAAAGCGTTTGACACTGTTCCACATGGGAGACTTATTAGGAAGCTGCAATCAATGGCTAGAATAGGTGTAAATGTTTTGGAATGGATAAAAACTTACTTAGAAGGAAGGGAACAGAGGATTAGAGTAAGACACTCAGTGTCTGAATGGAGAGGAGTTAGTAGTGGAGTTCCACAGGGTTCAGTTTTAGGGCCACTTTTGTTCCTTGTATATGTAAATGACCTACCAGAGTCTGTAAATTCATTCATGAATATGTTTGCAGATAATGCAAAGATTGTGAAGAAAGTAAAAAAACGAAAACAATGGTAAGAACTTCAGGAGGATCTAAATAATCTGCATGATTGGTCAGAAAAGTGGCTAATGAAATTCAATATTTCAAAATGTAAGGTAATGAGAATGGGTACAAGTGCAAGAAGGCCCAAGCCTGACTACTTGGTGGCTGGAGTACAACTTCAAGAGACAGAAAATGAGAGAGATCTAGGAGTAAACATACTAGCAGATTTGTCTCCAGAAATACATATAAATGGCATAGTAAAGGCAGCATATGCCTTCTTATCAAATGCAAGGGTAGCCTTCAGGCACATGGATAAGGAAATGTTCAGAATATTTATGTAACCTATATGAGGCCAAAACTCGAATATGCAGCCCCCTATTGGAATCTGCACTTGAAAAAGCACATAGCTAAGCTTGAAAAAGTGCAAAGACATGCCACGAAACTGGTGCCAGAAATACGTAATCTCAATTATGATGAGAGACTGAGGGAATTAGACTTACCATCACTCGAAGCTAGAAGATTGAGGGGGGAAATGGTGACAGTCTTTAAATTCCTTCATGGTTATGATAGAGTGGATAAGGTTCGGTATTTTGATATGGCTGGCTCTAGAACTAGAGGTCATAGTTTGAAGCTTCGTAAGAAAACTTCTTTGCAGGATGTAAGGAAATACTTTTTCAGTGTAAGAGTAGTTGAAAATTGGAATTGGCTAAGCGAGGAGGTAGTTAATGCTATTTCAATCCATAGTTTTAAGGACAGGTATGATAAGTATCACTAAGTACAAAATGGAACCGATCAAGAGACGGGAAGATACGAGCTTCGGGCTCTTTCCAGTAAACACATTTAGGTAATCACACAAATGCTGATGGATTAGCTGGTAAGGCAGTAGAATTAAAAGATAGGATTCATAACAGTAAGACAGATATAGTAGTAATTACAGAGACTAAGTTGAGTGAGGACATAAACAGTATCACAGTTTTTCCTAAGGGCTTCAGAATAATAAGGGTTGAATGATCTGACAGGACTGGTGGAGGGATAGCACTGCTCATAAGTGAAAGGATTCAAGCTGAAGAAATAAACTTGGCTATAGAAAGTGAGTTCAAGGAATTTCTTGTTGCTCGCATAAATACTGGGTCAGAGAGCATTATAATAACTGATGTATATACCCCACCAAGGACCCAGAATAGGCTATAAGTTTATAAGGAAAGTCATATAGGGACTATTGAAGTCATAAACTCAGTTGTTAACATGGCATGGGAGAGAAAATGTAGGATTATGATTATGGGAGATTTTAATCATAAAGAGATAGATTGGATAAATCTTGACCCACACAGTGGTGAGGACTAATTGGGGACAAGATTCCTAGATTGCGTACAAGGAAATTTCCTACACCAGCATGTAATGGAACCTACTAGGGCCAGGGGTGGGGATGAGCCATCACTACTTGATCTAGTATTCACAGATAATGTATTGGATATTGAAAAAATTGAGTATGAACCACCAATTGGAAAGAGTGACCACTGTGTGTTGTTGATGGAGTATACAATTGAAGATATGCTGCCTGACAGTAGAGGCACTGAGGACATGAGGAGGAACTATCCGAAAGGAGATTACATCAAAATGAATGAGCTTTTTGCAGTTATTGACTGGAGAACCTTATTTTACAACAAATCTGTACAAGAAATGTGTGACATCTTTTGTGAGAAATATGGGAAGATAGTAGACTGCTGCATACCTGTCACCAAAGTAGGTGTAATTCATGCCAGAGAAAAATGGTTCGATAATGAGTGTAAAAGAGCTAAGGAGTGGAGAGACAAATGCTGGAAAAGATATAGGAGGAGAAAAAACATAAATGCCTGGCAAACCTACAAAAGAGCAAGAAATGACTACCTAAGTAAAAGAAGAGAGGCAAAGAGAGACTATGAGAGGGACATCACCAGGGAGGCTAAAGAAAATCCCAAGCTTTTCCACAGCTTTATCAGAGGAAAACTGAAGGTAAAAGAACAGGTTTTAAGGCTTAAGAGAGCGAATGGAAGCATCACTGAGACGGATGAAGAGATCTGTAAAGAATTGAACATGGAGTTTCAGTCAGTATTTACAGTAGAAAATACCCCACCCCCTCAGCGCGCAGAGATAGAAGCTCAAGGGCCGGTATTAGAGAACATCAACCTTACAGCCACAGAGGTATGCTAAGCGCTGATGGAGTTAGATGTTCATAGAGTCACAGGTCCTGATGACATATCCCCTCATGTACTTAAAAAATGTGCAAACTCAATATCATTGGCACTAAGTATTATATTTAAAAAGTCACTGGAGTCAGGGGAGATTCCAAGATGCTGGAAACAAGCAAATGTGATACCTATCTTCATAAGGGGAAGGAAAATAAGGCTCTGAACTATAGACCAGTTTTTTGACCAGTATCGTTTGCAGAGCTATGGAGAAATTACTAAGGAAACATATCTCTCTTCACTTGGAATCCTTCAACTTTTTGTCAGGGAGCCAACATGGCTTCAGAGAAGGAAGATCAACAGTAAAAAACTTATTAGAATTTTATGATGAGGTAAGCCGAATCTCTCAGGAAAGAGAGGGCTGGACAGATTTCATATTCCTAGACATTCAGAAAGCATTTGACACTGTTAAACATGTGAGACTTATTAGGCTGCAAGCAATGGCTAGAATAGGTGGAAATGCCTTGGAATGGATAAAAACTTACTTAGAAGGAAGGGAACAGAGGGTTAGAGTAAGACACTCACTGTCTGAATGGAGAAGAGTTAGTAGTGAAGTTCCACAGGGTTCAGTTTTAGGGCCACTTTTGTTCCTTGTATATGTAAATGACCTACCAGAGTCTGTAAATTTATTCATGAATATGTTTGCAGATAATGCAGAGATTGTGAAGAAAGTAAGAAACGAGAACAATGGTAAAGAATTTTAGGAAGATCTAAATAGTCTGCATGATTGGTCAGAAAATTGGCTAATGAAATTCAATACTTCAAAATGTAAGGTAATGCGAACGGGTACAAGTGCAAGAAGGTCCAAGCTTGACTACTTGGTGGCAGGAGTACAACTTCAAGAGACAGAAAATGAGAGAGATATAGGAGTAAACACACTGGCAGATTTGTCTCCAGAAATGCATATATATGGCATAGTAAGGGCAGCATATGCTTTCTTATCAAATGTAAGGGTAGCCTTCAGGCACATGGACAAGGAAATATTCAGAAATATTTATGTAACCTATGTGAGGCCAAAACTTGAATATGCAGCCCTTTTTTGGAATCCGCAATTGAAAAATCACGTAGCTAAGCTTGAAAAAGTTCAAAGACATGCCACGTAATTGGTGCCAGAAATACGCAATTTCAGTTATGATGAGAGGTTGAGGAATTAGATTTATCATCACTCAAAGCTAGAAGATTGAGGGGGATATGGTGACAGTCTTTAAATTCCTTCATGGTTATGATAGATTGATAGGGATCGATATTTTGATATGGCAGGCTCTAGAACTAGAGGTCATAGTTTGAAGCTTCATAAGAAAACTTATTTGCAGGATGTAAGGAAGTACTTTTTCAGAGTAAGAGTAGATGATAATTGGAATTCGCTAAGCGAGGAAGTAGTTAATGCTAAATCAATCCATAGTTTTAAGGACAGGTATGATAAGTATCACTAAGTACAAAATGGAACCTACTAGGAGACGGGAAGGTACGAGCTTTGTGTTCTTTTCCATAAGCAAAATTAGGGAATCACAATTGTTTAATCACACAGTGCCTGAGAGTAGAGGCACTGAGAATACGATTAGAAACTATCCGATAGAATGCATCAAAATGAATGATCTTTTTGCAGTTGTTAACTGGAGGGCCTTATTTAACAACAAATCTGTACAAGAAACGAACGACATCTTTTGTGAGAAATATAGGAAGATAGTAGATTGCTACATACCTGTCAGCAAAGTAGGTGTAATTCATGCGAGAGAGAAATGGTTCGATAATGAGTGTAAAAGAGCTAAGGAGTGGAGAGACAAATGCTGGATAAGTTTTAGGAGGAGAAAAAGTATAAATGCCTGGCAGACCTATGTAAAAGCAACAAATGATCACCTAAGTAAAAGAAGAGAGGCAGAGAGAGACTATGAAAGAGACAGCATCAGGAAGGATAAAGAAAATCTTATGCTTTTCCACAGCTTTATGAGAGGAAAACGGTAAGAAAAGAACAGGTTTTAAAGTTTCAGAGAGCAGATGGAAGCATCGCTGAGATGGATGAAGAGATCTGCAAAGAATTAAAGAAGTAGTTCCTGTCAGTATTTACAGTAGAAAATACCCCACCCCCTCAGATTGCAGAGACAGAGGCTCATGGGACGGTATTAGAGAACATCATCCTTTCAGCCACAGAGGTATGCAAAGCGCTGATTGAGTTAGATGTCCATAAAGCTACAGGTCCTAATGATCTATCCCCTTATGTACTTAAAAATGTGCAAATTCTATGTCAGCGGCACTAAGTATCATATTTAAAAAATTCGCTGGAGTCAGGGGAGATTCCAAGATGCTGGAGGCAAGCAAACATGATACCTGTCTTCAAAAAGGAAAGGTGGGATACGGCTCTAAACTATAGACCTGTTTTCTTGACCAGCATAGTTTGCAAAGTTATGGAGAAACTACTAAGGAAATATATCTCTCTTCACTTGGAATCTTTCAACTTTTGTCAGTGAGACAATATGGTTATAGAGAAGGTAGATAATGAGGTAAGCCGAATTTTGCAGAAAAGAGAGGGTTGGGCAGATTGCATATTTCTAGACTTCTAGAAAGCATTTGACACTGTCCCACTCAGGAGACTTATTAAGAAGCTGCAAGCAATGGCTAGAATAGGTGGAAATGTCTTGAAATGGATAACAACATACTCAGAAGGAATGAAACAGAAGCTTATAGTAAGACACACAGTGTCTGAATTGAGAAGAGCTAGTAGTGGGTTTCCACAGTGTTCAGTTTGAGGGCCAATTTTGTTCCTTGTATATGTAAATGACCTACCAGAGTCTGTAAATTCATTCATGAATATGTTTGCAGATGATGCAAAGATTGTGAAGAAAGTAAGAAACAAGAACAATGGTAGAGAACTCCAGGAAGATTTATATAGTCTGCATGATTGGTCAGAAAAGTGGCTAATGAAATTCAATATTTTCAAAATGTAATGCAATAAGAATGGGCAAAAGTGCGAGAAGGTCCAAGCTTGACTACTCAGTGGCAGGAGTAGACCCTCAAGAGACAGAGAATGAGAGAGATCTAGGAGTAAACATACTGGCCGATTTGTCTCCTGAAATGTGTATAAATGGTTTAGTAAGGGCAGCATATGCTTTCTTAGCAAATGTAAGGGTATCCTTCATGCACATGGACAAGGGAATGTTCAGAAATTTTTATGTAACCTAGGTGAGGCCAAAGCTTGTATATGCTACCCTCTTTTGGAATCTGCACTTGAAAAAGCACATAGTTATGCTGGAAAAAGTTTAATGACATACCACAAAACTGGTGCCAGAAATACGCAATTTCAGTTATGATGAGAGGCTAAGGGAATTAGATTTACCATAACTCGAAGCTAGAAGATTCAGGGGGATATGGAGACAGTTTATAAATTCCTTCATGGTTATGATAGAGTGGATAGGGATCGATATTCTGATATGGATAGCACTAGAACTAGAGATCATAGTTTGAAGCTTCATAAGGAAACTTTGCAGGATGTAAGGAAGTACTTTTATGGTGTAAGAGTAGTTATGATTGGAATTCACTAAGTGAGGAGGTAGTTAATGCTAACTCAATCCATAGTTTTAAGAACAAGTATGATAAGTATCACTGAGTTCAAAATGGAACTGATCAGGATGACGGACAGAGGCACACCCATGAGTGTCCCAATTGCAAGCTAAAAATCTCACGTGGCTTCTCTGTTCTTTGAACCAAGCTCAAAATTGGCGGGCAAGTTACATTGTTTTAGGTGCCCCCTCACCATATGTTATGGGGTGTTCCCCCATCTTTTGAAATCCAATTGGTTGAGGCACCACCAAGAACCATGCCCACCATCTCTTTATATATTTGAATGACCTGAGGTTATAAAAGGGTCAGACAATGAGCAGGAGAAGTAGAGCATTGTTGGCGCCCATACAGATAACATTACATTAAGGGGACGGGGGCAATGAGGCCTAGAGGAACAATGTAGCTCATAAATAAATTAAGTGTTAAGTTTCTTCGCATATCTATTATCACCTTGCATGCTGTAGATCTGGCCTGTTGTGTAGAAAATAATAAGAAATAGCAAAGTAGACAAAGGTGGAAGCAAGTAAATTTAAATACACGAGAGTGAATTATGACTGCAAAATACATCATTGTTATACCGCTGGCTACAATACACTAATACTACACTGGTGCCAGCCGAGTACAATCCCACGCCGGAATCATCGTGAAGAGACAAGAACTTTGTATGCCAGTGAATTTCGTGCTGTGAAAAGTAAAATGCAGGATACAGAAGAGTTTAATACACCTTTAGAAGAAATGTCTGAGGAAGCACAATGAGTCATATCTCCTCCTCCTCATCCCCGTCCTCATACAGGAAAGGCGCCCAGCAGTAAGAATTGTACCATGCATTTTGACTCTGGAAAAAAGTTGCTGAAACATCGTTCACGAAGGCTGAGAAACGTCAAATGGAGAGACGAGCGTTTTTTATTTATTTATTTATTTTTTTTTAGGATGGGATAGGATAGGAGGGGAAAAAAGGGGAGGGAATTAAGGATATAAGGGAATTGGAGGGAAAAGCACGAAAATTAAATAAAGTAAGAGATAAAAAGAGAGGGACAGACCCTCGTGCTAAGTTTTGATCTGAAATTCAGATTCTATATGATCATTTTATAAGCTGACCGAATATATGATCTGGACCACGACGAGCGGTTGAGTTGGGAGGAAATTCCTGCGCGATTCACGAAGTACTTCACTGTGCATAGGACTGTGAGTGAGAAGATACCAGGGATGGTGAATTGGTTAGCTTATGTGAGGTATGAACGACGCCGGAGGGAAAACCAGAGAGCCCAGCAGAAAGGAAAACCCCCTCCCCCAGTACCAGAGGCAGTGACGTCCTTCAAGCAGCATCCCAATATAGCTAAGTACTTATAATTTTCATCCAATTAGTAATGGGGGTACTATTAAAAGAAATTGAGGTCGGAGGACTCCGCCATTTTGCTTTGTAGACATGCTTTGACTCAGCCAAGCCCCTATACAAGAGGGAATATGGCTCTATACATTATACTTTAGAAGTATAATTTCTGTACCCATTACAAGCTAGATAATTTGTACTAATATCTATAAGCAACGATAAACTCGATTATTGTTATAATTAAAACAGTATAAGAGGTAATTGGGTTTGAAGGGTGTTCAATTAAATGTTTTTTTTTATTTCCTAGGTTAAGAATTAAATAAGCAAAGGTATTGATTTGATTTGAGAAAAAATTAATGTACGTGTACAATTATTTAAATGTTATATTTCCTAAGCGAAAGTAGAGTAATTTAAGTCACTGAGTTTCGTTCACGGGAGTGATAGTGTTCAAGAATAAAATATAAGTCGTAGAGTTTTTTTTCTAGACTCCAAAAAGTGCATAAAAATTACCTTGAGAAGAGAATTTGAATACGCTTTTTATAAGGTTTTTCTTTTGTTAAGGGTGACGTCGCAGCAGGCGAGGAAATTTCCAAGGAAAACAGCGCGGCAATGACCAATCTCTTATCTTCATTTTTTATAAAGAAATTTTAATTTGTATTAAACCATTTACTCATAATATACGAGTATGTCAAATCCATTGCAGAATCAGAGACTTTTGCGATGTTATTAAAATTATGCAGTTTGATATAATGAGATTTTTGTTCGTTAAGGTTTCAAGTAGACGGGGAAAGAAAGTAGAGTAGCAGGTGCCCTGATAAGGGGGTAAGTGTTGTACCCTACGACGTCGTAGATGGGAAGTATTGAGGGGACCATGGGCCATTAACATAGGCCTCAGAGGCTACATGAGCGAGGGCTTTGAGAATCCTCCAACCAACACTCCCCCTCAGAGTGTTTGGGGAGGAAAATGTGTGCTACGAATTGTGGAGTGAATTGGGGCTCGCAGGCACGGAGCAAGTGAGCGCACGCGGTTTATTGCAGCAAAAGAGAGTGAGTAATAATAATAATAATAATAATAAGACTTTATTTCCAACGTACATTGGGTATTCAAATAAGATGCATATATATTCCAGATAGACATCTGTGGTGTACGATATAGACATACTAAAACAAACAAATCATAAAGATGGGTGTACTATTAAAATTTACAAGTAAAATCTTCCTTTAAGAGTAGCTTCTTAAGATTATATTTAAAAGTATACACTGAACCAGCATTTTTTAGTTCTCTGGGAAGCTGATTATATAAATGAGGTCCACGAATGTTTATATCTCTTGAGCCAATATCAGTTTTAGACCTTCGTACTAATAAATCTTCCCCTTGACGGGTAGTTAACCCGGTAACTGAGCTTACTGTAGAAAAATTATACAAGCAATCAGGAAGATTGTTTCTTAGTATATTAAAAACAAAGGTACATATATCAAAAACATATTTATCTCTAATCTTTATCCATTCTAGATCTTTTAAAACAGGAGAGATGTGCTCGTATTTTCTTACATTGCCAACAGCCACTCGTGCTGCAAAGTTTTGTAACTTTTGTATTCTTTGTAATTGAGTCTTATTTGTACATCCCCAAACTTTGAGACAGTAATTAATTAAACTCATAGCTAAGGACTGGACAATTATTATACGAGTTGATGTTTCAAATGAGTCTTTTACCCTATTTAGATATATTAGAGTACCCATTACTTTTTTATAAATTTCATCTATATGCATTTCAAAATTCATGTAACGGTCAAAATAGACACCTAGGTTCTTTACCGAGTTCATTGGCTTAATGATATTACCGTTAAAATTTATATGAAGATTGTCATCAACTTCTGATAATAATTGTCTGGATCCGATAAGAATAGATTGGGTTTTAGTTTCATTAAGTAACAGACCATTTTTTAGAAAGTAACGTTTAGCCATATACAAAATTTCTTCTGCTCTACGAATAATATTTTCTAAATCATTAATTTCTCCTTCAATTAAGATTTGAGTATCGTCAGCATATTGAATGACATAACAGTTAGGTAAATATTTTACTAGATCGTTTACATATATTAGAAAAAGTATAGGTCCTAGGATCGATCCCTGAGGGACCCCAAACAATACCTTCTTGCGACTTGAAACTACATCTTTTATTCTGACTGACTGGTAGCGGTTTTTTAAATAGTTCTCGAACCAGCTTGGGTCAATGTTCATTTTTTTGCATTTTTCTAATAAGATGGTATGGTGTACACTATCAAAAGCTTTAGAAAGATCGAGTAGTAGTAGCAATGATATTTTCTTATTATCTATATTTTTGTATATTTCATCTGATATTTTCAATAAGGCAGTTTCAGTTGATAATTTTGGCCTGAAACCGTGTTGACTTTTTGCAATAAGTTTATTTTTTTCAAGAAACTCACTTAACTGATTTGCAACAATCTTTTCAAGTATCTTTGATAAAATTGGTAGTAAAGAGATTGGTCTATAGTTAGAGACGTCGTCAGGATTTCCATTTTTAAAACCAGGAATTACATGGGGATTTTTCCATAAATCTGGGTAAATATTGGTAACTATGGAAGTATTGATTATTACCGTCAGATAATAAGCTATTACAAATAATGAATCTCTAATAAAACGAAAACAAATTCCATCTGATCCATATGCATTAGAGTCTTTCAGATTTTTTATTACTAAGATTACTGTATTACAATCTACTGTAGTAGGGTTAAAGACATCATTACTTCTATTGAATGCACTATGTTCTTGAAGATTAACATTATTATTATTATTACTACCATCATCACTATTATCATTACCATTACTACCACCATCATTATTATTTACACCATTATCAACATTTCTATTATTATTACTATTACCATCATCATTATTATTACCACCATTACTATTATTGATTTCATTTATTATTTCTTTTTTTGTTTTTTCAAAGGTTTTTTTCCCCACTTCAGCGAAAAAATTATTGAACTCTTCTGCTTTAGCACTTACATCTACCTCATCGGGTATAATTGATATGTTACTACTTTTATTACAGTTATTGGAAAGCATGGTTTTAGCAATTTTCCATGTATCAGAGATATTGCCTTTAACGTTTTGAAATTCATTTTTGTAATACTGTTTCTTACTGTTACTTAATAATGATTTTACTTGTTTCTTATGCTCTGTAAACTTTTATCTTAAAGGGATATTATCTCTTTGTAGTTTTACTTCATTTTGTAGTTTGTCTCTTTCTTTCATAATGTTTTTTATGTCATCTGTTATCCAAGGAGCGGGGGGACGAAATATTTCTCTTGTCACGAGTGGTGCACATCGATCTATACATGATGATAAGACACTGGTTAAAATATTTACTTGTTTATTAATATTATCGGTATATAGAATTTCATTTAATTTATGTACTTCATTCATAAGTAAACTACAAAGTAATTCTTGTGAATAATTTCTTAAGCATCTGAATGTTTTAAAGATTGGTTGTCTCTTTGGTTTGCGAATATTTAGGGACGTTACAATTTCCTCGTGGTCTGCTATAGGGCTTGGCATTACGTCACACTTAGTTATCATATGTTTGGAGTTTGTTATTACTAGATCGATTTGGGAGACTGAAGTGGGAGTGATTCTAGTTGGTTTATTTATAATCTGTTCTAGATTTAAATTCTTAATAAGTCTACTCATTTTATTTTCTCTTTTTAGTTGATCATCATTAAAATCGCCATATATAAAAACTGGTTTGTTTTTTAAAATTATCTCCTTAAAAACGTCCAAAATATAGCTAAAAGAGGTTACCGAGGCTTTGGGGTGGCAGTACACGCAGCCTATGATAATAGAAGGAAACTTTTTATGTTGGACAGAGATCCATTTATCTTCCACTCCTTCGTGCTTCTCAGTTTCAAGATTTAGTTCAGTGGCCTTCAAATAATTTTTAACATATAAACATACACCTCCACCTCTACCACTGTCATAGCGATAAATATTATATGAAGGAATATTAATAAATGCATTATTAATTGACGGATACAGCCATGATTCGCTAATGCAAAGAACATCAATATTTTCTTGTACAAGCATATGTTCAATTTCTAGTATATGGGATAACAGGGATTGTGCATTTATATGTACGACAGATAATCTATCATTATATTTACAAGTAACTTTCACATCGGCAGCAGTAACAGCAACAGCAGGAGACGAGGTATTACCATGTTTTATTGGGGTGGTATCCATAGTCATAGTTGTAGTTTCGACTGTGTGATTCTGCTGGGAATTCATCATTGTAGTGTGTTCTGGGGTTAGCCCATGGATCCTGGTGTCTGTACCTGCCGTTGGATGTGTAACGCTGGTTTGAGTACGTGCCGTGGTATGATCGGGCCTTCCCAAAGTTTGTATGCCTAGGTGAGTGTCTAGGGTTGTAAGAGCCATCACTCCAGGAGAAGTCTCTTGTGCGTGGACGGCGATAAGAGAGGTTTGTATCGTGTCTCTTTCTGTAGTCTCGCGTATAGGGGATTGTTCCATTAGCTCTTTGCTGTTTATTTTGGTATGACTGTAGTTTGGGATATTTTGTAGAATACCCAGGTTGTGTCCATTGTTTGCTCCCACGAAATGGCTGGACACTTGTGCCTGTAGGCCATTGATTCAGTTTGTAAGGCACATATTCAAATCCTTTCGATATCGTTATTGCGAAGGAAACCCAGTTTGGTGTGCGAGAAAGCTCCTTAATCAAGACTTCTTCAGAAGGAATGCCTTGATTTGTCAGTGTATTACGTATCTCTCTCTCAAAGGGGTTGCCAGGAATGCGAATATATATTTGAGCTGTAACCCTTGCACTTGCATTATTTGGCAACTGTGGCTGTGGGGGAGAGGACTTCGATGGAATGTTTAGAATAGAGATTGCTGCTATTTTGTCTTTTCTGTTTTCTTCATTGTTTCGCAGCCTATTGCTGGGTTGGTTATTTGTGCTGGAAGATGTAATTTGGGTGTCCTGGTTAGTGACAGTTGCTGTGTTGTTAGGAGTAGTGGAGATTGACTCTATATCTTCTTCGCTGTTTTGCAACTCTTTACCAGGTTGGTTGTTTGTGCTGGGAAGAATCTTGTTCTGGTTAGTGCCTGTTGTTGCATTGTTAGGAGTAGTGGGAAAGGACGCTGTTGTTTCATCACTATTTTGTAACCTGTTACTGATTTGATTATTTATGCTAGATGGTGTATTCAGGTTGTCTTGATGGCTATCACTTTTATCTGGATCTACCTCTTCTTCACTACCACTGTCACATTCATCACTCAATGCACTGAAGGAATTGTGAGTAGAGACAGAAAACCTAGTTTGCAGAACCTGAGGGTTGTTGATAGAAGGGACATCCTCATTGTTAGGTGACAGCACTGAACTGAGAGGTGGAGATGTTTCTAATAGCAGTTTCAACCTAGAATTATCTCTTTTAGGTGGGACAATGTCAGATTCTA
>JAXCGZ010000122.1:70000-92500 GCA_037179515.1 Halocaridina rubra | reverse complement strand
TTATGAAATACAATTACAGAACTTTTGTTCTTGCCTCAAAATACCAATATCACTCATTATTTACTGTTATTCTTATTTTTTTTTATTATAATCATTATTATTATTTTTATTTTTATTATAGTTGTTGTTGCTATCACACCACTGTCCTTCTTGCTAATTATTATTTTCATAATACTATCAGTAATAACACAATTATTAGCATTTTTATTTTGAATTCATACCCTTGTGTTGCTGTAGTCACTGTTCGTTCCGGTTCCGGTTTTACGTCACGGACTCCCTTTTAAACCAAGGGCTAGGACTGTTAATAAGAGTATTTCTTTAGTGCTATTCTCAGCATTTCATGACTTTCCTTTTTGATATATATAGCATAATAATGTCATGTAGAGATGATCTATCAGTTCCTCAGGTAGGTCCTAGGTATCTTGGAATACCAATCTGAATGGTGTAGACAAATACTTACAACTATCATCCTATTTTCAAGCAGCCCCGACCTGCAATTTCAATTTTTTTTCCCTTTTACCTTTTGGAGAGATTGCAAGCACTTGTTGATACAGGGGATGGGCAGTATCCCCTTTGTGTGCTTACATATGGCCATTGTTCGTACCCAAAGGTGATATCCAGTCTCTCCTGTATTTGTAATAGTGACATTAGGCCCTGTTTTCTGGTCCTAGAATCTACTCCGGGCTATTCTAATTGCAGAAATTGAGCTTGAGAGGGAGATCCTTCTCCGGGGGATAGGTGTCGTGAGAGGAAGAATTATAATATGACAGCCTCGAGATTCAAAGAAATGCTGGCGGAAGAGGCACACGAAAGATATATCTTCTGTTGTCTGGCCGGTCATCTGAAGCAGGATTCCCGGGAAAGCCGTGGTTCCAACCTGGACCTATCTTACAGCGTAGAAGTGAGGGGATGACAGAAAAAGACTTGGGGTCGGCCCAGTACCTAGCGATACCCCAAAAAGGGGGACTCCATATGGGGACAAAGGGAATGTTGGAATATAAAAGAAGTGAAAAATTTAGTCGAAATAAAAAAAAAAGATATGGAAAATTCCTAATAAGATAAAAGAAAGTGAGAGAGAGACATATCCCATAGAGTAAAGCATAACAGGGGAAACTGAAAATTCCCCACTTTTCTTTTATATGAAAGATTTAGATGGAAATAAAAAAGGATATGGAAATTTCCTAATGAATAAAAGTAAATGAGGGAGAGAGGCATTTCCTATAGAATAAAACATAACAGGGGAAACTGAAAATTGCATAATATATTTGTTTTCCTCTTTCCAGAATGCCAAGCCTGAGTTTTTTTTTAGATTATAAGAAAGACTCAGTGCCTCCCCTGGAAGTAGTATATAGATATAAGAGAAAATAGTAACCCTAGGTTGAATATAGTAAGTGTCATTGACTCAATTATGAGCATTATCAGATACTTTTCACTAACAATCAGTGTTTGTATTTTGATTTAGTACTGTGATAATCTTTCTTTCATTGATGAGTATTATTAGATATTTGTCGCTTTACAAGCTGTATTTTTATGTTAATTGGGTACTATAACCATTTTAATTATTTTCTCTTTACTATTAAAGTGTATTATTGAATAGTTGTCTTTTAGATGAAAATGTTTATTTTCTCTTTACTGTAATAAACTAATAGTCATTCTGTCACTCACTGATAGCTACATAATATAATTGTGAATACTTAATTTAGACAGTTTTTATTTTGCTAATTGAAATTCTTTAATTAGAATGACTGTTGTGAGAACATATTTTTTCTCTTTGCTATTAAAGTGTATTATTGAATAGTTGTCTTTTAGATGAAATTTTTTATTTTCTCTTTTCTGTAATGAACTAAGTCATTTTGTCACTAATTAATAGCCACATAATGTAATTATGAATACTTAATTAGACAGTTTTTTTTAGCTAGCAGAAGTTCTTTAAGTAGATTCTTGTGAGAACATATTTTTCTTTTGCTTATCTTTTTTTTTTTTTGGAAATCACATGTTCTATGTATATTGAGTGTACCCTTGACGATGAAATCTTTTTTAGGAAAGTTTAGTATGTGTTAGGGAGCATAGGGAAACATTGATATGTAATACAGAAAAAAAATCCACTCAGATAATTATGCTCTGTTTATGGTCTAGAATAATATATAAGAAACAGATGATTGCCATCCTTTATGTGTTAATGCTTCACCAGAAATAGCGTATTTCAGGATTGGGCCATAGGGAGTGACATGTAGATAAACGCCCAGGCGTGTCCCATGTGCAAGCTAGAAATCTCACGTGGTTTCCTCTGTTCTTTGTACCAAGCCAGAATTGGCGTCCAAACTGGTGTCCTTTAGGCACCCCAACACCGTAGGTTATGGGGTGTTCCCCGTTCTCTGAAATACTATTGGTGGAGGCGCGACCAAGAACTATGCCCGCCATCTCTTTGTAAGTTTGCATGACCCGAGGTTATAAAAAGGGTCATTCCACAAGCTGGAGAGGCAAAGTATTGTTGGCGCCTATACAGATAACATTTCATTGAGGGGACGGGGCCATTGCAGTTTAGAGGAACGATGCAGCATCTAAATAAATTTAAGTGTTAAGTATCTTCGCATATCTATTATCACCTTGCATGAGAGAGTCCTGGACAAACGTGGCAGCATAAGAATAACTAAATACACAAGAGTGAAGTGATACTACAAATACGCCAGTGCTAAACCGCCAACTACAATAGGATATACATATACCACACTGGTAGAGAATAGCTATACAACACTGGTAGGCAATGCTAGGAGTCACATTTATATGACACTGGTGGAAAAATAATACTACAACCATATTCCCTCTCAATCTTCTAGCTTTGAGTGATGGTAACTATTATTCCTTCAGTTTATAATGGGTGACTAAAAGGTTCGATTTGTGAAAAAAGTGTAATAATTGTGAAGGGATTTGTTCCCAGTACACTGTATTACACGACCCTTGAGGCCAAAGGTAAGAATAAGCGTGTTTTCCCATTAACCTACCTGAAACTCACCTTAAACCTGTTATCTGCTCGACAACAAAGCTGTGGGTTATTTTTTGTCTGTATATTATACAAAGTTTAAATCTTTTTTTAGTGTTCTAAGATTTAATGGAGTTTTATTATATGTGAAATTAGTTAAATTTTATGGGGAAAGTGGACGAACTACTGAGGAAATAAAAGAAAAAACTAGGGTAAATGTTTACTTTCTCGCAATTAACAAAGCAAATAAAATATTTTGTAATGGACCGGCTGAACAGTCAGAAATAAACCGCAAATATGATTAAAGTTCCCTATTTAGAAAGTATTAAAATTTTTGTTGATCAATTAGGCAGAAATGATCTTTATAGTTAATTATAAAAAAAAATTAGTTCTTTACTTAGCATGTATAGAAAAAACTTTTGAATATAGGATATATAAAATAAATTGCAGTTTTGTGATAAATTTTAAATAGGTCAAACGGATCTTTAAGCCACAGAATATCAGAGCATAAGAGAGCAGTGCGATATGGTGCTCCAAGTTCAGCTTTATTTGTGCATATGTGAGATAACTGGTCACCATATTAAATGGAGTGAGCTAACATGGCTATATAGGAGTAAATGCCAATACAGGAGAGAGGTACTTGAGGCAACAATTATAGAAAAATCGGAAACCTTAAAGTTATCGAATGGACAGAGATCTGACATAGTGGATGAAGCAATCTTAAAAGTCCTCATAAAGATTATACCAAATGACCGTCCACCTGACCTGAGATCTGAAACTAATCCCAACGTGGATTTTATATATATATATATATATATATATATATATATATATATATATATATATATATATATATATATATATATATATATATATATATATGCATATATATATATATATATATGCATATATATATATATATATATATATATATATATATATATATATATATATATATATATATATATATATATATATATATATATATATATATATATATATATATATATATATATATATATATATATATATATATATATATATATATATATATACACAGTAATCCCTCGCCATATCATGGTTCACCTTCCGCGGATTCAGTGCATCTCAGTTTTTATGGCGTTCATATGTATTTTATAATGCAGATTTTCTGGGTATATCGTGAGAATCCACAATATGTGGAAATATTAAAATTTCCAGTATTTTCATTATTTTATTGATTAAAAAAGTATTTCCTAGCCTAAGAATAATAAACAGTAATAAATAGTAAAAAACATAAATTTAAACATGTAACTCACAGTATTGCATCATATGATATATGATACCGGTATCTGATGATGATTCGGTTTTACGTCTCAAACTCCCTTTTCTACTAAGGGCTAGGACGGATGCCTTCTTGCGAAGGACTTTTTTGGCATGTGTAATCATTACCCTGAGTGTATGCCCTCACTAACCTCAGTCCGTGACGGATCGCAAACCCTCGACCTGCCGACACAGAGTCGCGGACGCTACCATTTAGCCACGGAGACTACATATGATACCGGTATGTGCGTCTTGGAAAACGCAAAGGGTCGCACCTGCGTGAGATAGTACACGGGATGCTATTGGCTGATGGGTGGGAGACGACGAATCACAGAATTGTGTGTGCCCTGTTGTGGCGGGCACAACATCAAAGAATAGCCCCAACATATTCCCTGCGTGTCGTAAGAGGCAACTAAAAGTGGACGGGGCGAGGGGACTGGGAATTCCGCCCTTGTATTAACCTCCCATGAGATGTTAAAGAAGAAGGGGAGTAGAGGGGAGAATAACTTCTCCCAAACTCTAGTTTTGGGGTGTCTAAATGTGCGTGGTTGTAGTACGATAGAGAGCAAAATATGTGAGATTGGATATATGTTTAGTAGGAGGAGGATAAATGTATTGGCATTGTGTGAGGCGAAGATGAAAGGAAAAGGAGAAGTGGCATTTGGTGATGTGACAGGTAGGGTGTCTGGGGTTGAAAGGGGGAGAGCGAGAGAAGGTGTGGCATTATTGCTGAGTGAATGGAAGGTAAATAAGGTAGTGGAATGGAAAGAAGTGTCATCTAGGCTGATGTGTGTGAGGGCTAGGATAGGTAGGGAATGTTGGGCTTTTGTTAGTGCATATGGGCCAGGATGTGAGAGAAGTGAGGAAGAGCGGGATGAATTCTGGAATGAGTTAACTAGGTGTGTGGATGGTCTGAGTAGAAGGAACTATGTAGTTGTGTTGGGAGACTTGAATGCTAGAGTGGGTGATGGAGAGGTAGAAGGTGTTGTAGGAAAGTATGGGGTACCAGGTGGGAATGAGAGTGGCGAGAGACTGTTAGATATGTGTGTGGAGCAAGAGTTGGTGATAGGTAATAGTTTTTTCAAGAAGAAGTTAATAAATAAGTATACATGGATGAGTGGCAAATGGAAGAGTGAAGGAAAGAGCATTGATGGATTATGTGTTGGTAGCAAAGAGCATGATTGGTAGAGTGAAAGATGTGCATGCATTTAAGGGTGTGGCTGCTGGGATGTCTGATAATTTTCTGGTTGAAGCAAAAGTGGTAGTAGCAAAAGAGTGGGGAAATAGAGTGGGGGGATGTAGAAGGGAAATGGTGAAGGTGGAAGAGTTGAAAAAGCCAGAGAAGAGACAGGAATTATCAGGACAGGTTGAAAGTGGCATATGACAGGGAGAAAGAAAGAGAAGTTGGAGAGTCAGAGGAGGAATGGGGTTAATGAAAGAATGTTTTGTGGGACATGCAAGTGATGTGTGTGGAGACCAAGCGGAAGGTAGAGGAAGAGAAGAGGTTGGCAAATGTTAGGTGGGGACAGGATTTTAGTAGGTCATATCAGAAAATATGATCACGGAAGTGCAGAGTGGTTTTAGAAGAAGTAGAGGTTGTATAGATCAGATTTGTATAGTTAGGCAGTTATGTGAGAAATATCTAGCAAAGGGTAAGGATGTGTATTTTGCATTTTTGGATCTTGAGAAAGCATATGATAGAGATGATAGAGAGGCAATGTGGAATGTTTTGAGGTTATATGGAATTGATGGTAAATTGTTGCATTCAGTGAAGTGTTTGTATGAGGGCAGTAGAGCTTGTGTTAGGGTAGGGAATGAAGTGAGTGTGTGGTTTCCAGTGAGTGTGGGACTGAGACAGGGATGTGTGATGTCACCATGGCTGTCCAATTTCTGTATTGATGGGGTCGTAAGAGAGGTGAATGAGCGAGTGCGTGGTCAACGTTTGAGAATGGTAGATGGGGATGATAACGAGTGGGAGCTGAATCAGTTGCTGTTTGCAGATGATACCGTGGTGGTGGTAGATTCAGAGGAGCAGCTGTTTCAGTTATTGTCAGAGTTTGGAATGGTGTGTGAGAGAAGGAAGTTGCGAGTGAATGTGGGAAAGAGTAAGGTTATGAGGTGTACAAGAAATGAAGATGGTGCTGGATTGAATGTTATGTTGAATGGAGAGACACTTGAGGAAGTTGATCAGTTTGAGTATTTAGGTTTAGTTATAGCTGCAAATGGTGGAGTGGAAGCAGATGTGTGTCACAGAGTGAATGAAGGATGTAAAGTGTTGGGTGCATTGAAAGGAGTAATGAAAAATAGAGGGTTGGAAATTAATGTTAAGAAAGTTTTGTATGAGAAAGTGGTTGTGCCAACTGTGATGTATGGATCAGAGTTATGGGGGCATGAAAGTAAGTGAGAGACGGAAACTAAATGTGTTTGAGATAATATGCCTGAGGAGTATGATTGGTGTATCTCGGTTGGATAGGGTTAAAAATGAAGTGGTGAGAGCAAGAACGGATGTGAGGAGAGAATTTGCGAACAGAGTAGATATTAATGTTCTAAGATGGTTTGGCCATGTGGAGAGGATGGATGATGAAAGACTGCCAAAAAAGGTGATGAATGCGAGAGTTGATGGGAGAAATGCTAGAGGGAGGTCTAGGTTTGGGTGGATGGATTTTCTCGTGCTGGGCCTTTATTGATGAGGGCAGTTTCTGCCTGTCCCGGTGTCACACTAAAAAAAAAAAAAAAAAGGAGAGCCCTGAATGAGAGGAGGATGGATGTGAGGGAAGAAAGTGAGCGTGCTAGGAATAGGAATGAGTGGCGAGCGATTGTGAGGCAGCTCTGATGAGCACCTGCTGATACCATGAGGCTGCATCTTACAGAGGTAGCCCTGTGGTAGGGGCAATAGGAGGAGTTGGTAGTTGTGAAGCGAAGCAGGCTGTGGAAGAGCTGGGAGGATGGGCTGTGGCACTCCAGCAGTGCCATCTGAATGGTCACTAGCTCCCTTGTCATTGCCAATAGAGAAAAGTAATCCCCTTATTGTTTCTTTTTCTTTTTTATGTCAGCTACCCTCCAATTGGGGGAGACAGCCAAGGTAGACAGAATAGTGTTCTGCATACTGGGGTCTGATTGGCTATTTGATTGAAGCTTGATTCTTCCAGCATCTTCCATTGTCTCGCCTCACCCATTCAGTTACTCACGTGTGCGCCTTTAGCGTTGTGCCTCTTAATACATTGTGCTTGTGTTTCTGTAAGAAACTTTTGCTTTATTTCAACCCCTGGAATGCCGCCCAAGCTTTCTTCAACTTCTAAGGCTTCTGGTAGTGAGCCTAAGTGGCAAAGGAAGATGTTGACAATAGCAGATAAGGTAAAACTGTTAGATATGCTGAAGGAAGGAAGAAGTTTCTCGGCTGTCGGCCGCCATTTTGGCATCAACGAATCTACTGTTCGCTACATCAAGAAGGATGAGGAGAATATCAGGAAGACAGTGACTCATACTTTTAACAAAACAGCGAAGAGGGCCATAACATCCCACAATAAGATAATAGTGCGGTTGGAATATGCTTTGGCCCTGTTCTTCTTTCGCAAAAATCAGCCGCAAAGCTGTCATTGGCTGTGCAGTATGTAAACGTCATCATCACATCATTCATGGTAAGCTTACCTATCATATTCATATAGCTTTACGCTTGCACGCTGTTATTTATGGTAAAGTTACCTGTCACACTCATATAAATTTACGCTTGCACGCTGTTATTAATAAAATAAAGGGTGAGTTGTTAACAGTGCAGGGAGGGTTTATAAAGGTAAAAAATGGTGCTGCTACTTCGCGGATTTTCACCTAGCGCAGGTGGTCCCGGAACATAACACCTGTGATAAACGAGGGATTACAGTATATATATATATATATATATATATATATATATATATATATATATATATATATATATATATATATATGTAGATATATATATATATATATATATATATATATATATATATATATATATATATATATATATATATATATATATATATATATATATATATATATATATATATATATATATATATATATATATATATATATATATATATATATATATATATATATTATATATATATATATATATATATATATATATATATATATATATATATATATATATATATATATATATATATATATATATATATATATATATATATATATATATATATATATATATATATATATATATATATATATATATATATATATATATATATATATATATATATATATATATATATATATATATATATATATGTAGATATATATATATATATATATATATATATATATATATATATATATATATATATATATATATATATATATATATATATATATAGATATATATATATATATATATATAGATATATATATATATATATATATAGATATATATATATAGATATATATATATATATATATATATATATATATATATATATATATATATATATATATATATATATATATATATATATATATATATATATATATATATATATATATATATATATATATATATATATATATATATATATATATATATATATATATATATATATATATATATTTGTATGTATGTATGTATGTATGTATGTATGTGATTACCTAATTGTGATTACCTAATTGTGTTTACGGGAAAGAGCCCAAAGCTCGTATCTTCCCGTCTCCTGATCGGTTCCATTTTTAGACTTAGTGATACTTATCGTACCTGTCCTTAAAACTATGGATTGAGATAGCATTAACTACCTCCTCGCTTAGCCAATTCCAATTATCAACTACTCTTACACTGAAAAAGTATTTCCTTACATCCTGCAAAGAAGTTTTCTTACGAAGCTTCAAACTATGACCTCTAGTTCTAGAGCCAGCCATATCGAAATATCGATCCCTATCCACTCTATCATAACCATGAAGGAATTTAAAGACTGTCACCATATCCCCCCTTACTCTTCTAGCTTCGAGTGATGGCAAGTCTAATTCCCTCAGCCTCTCATCATAACCGAGATTGCATATTTCTGGCACCAGTTTCGTGGCATGTCTTTGAACTTTTTCAAGCTTAGCTATGTGCTTTTTCAAGTGCGGATTCCAAAAGGGGGCTGCATATTCGAGTTTTGGCCTCACATAGGTTACATAAATATTTCTGAACATTTCCTTGTCCATGTGCCTGAAGGCTACCCTTACATTTGATAAGAATGCATATGCTGCCCTTACTACGCCATTTATATGTATTTCTGGAGACAAATCTGCCAGTATGTTTACTCCTAGATCTCTCTCATTTTCTGTCTCTTGAAGTTGTGCTCCAGCCACCGAGTAGTCAAGCTTGGGCCTTCTTGCGCTTGTACCCATTCTCATTACCTTACATTTTGAGGTATTGAATTTCATTAGCCACTTTTCTGACCACTCATGCAGATTATTTAAATCCTCCTGAAGTTCTCTACCATTGTTCTCGTTTTTTACTTTCTTCACAATCTTTGCATCATCTGCAAACATATTCATGAATGAATTTACAGACTCTGGTAGGTCATTTACATATACAAGGAACAAAAGTGGCCCTAAAACTGAACCCTGTGGAACTCCACTACTAACTCTTCTCCATTCAGACACTGAGTGTCTTACTCTAACCCTCTGTTCCCTTCCTTCTAAGTAAGTTTTTATCCATTCCAAGACATTTCCACCTATTCTAGCCATTGATTGCAGCTTCCTAATAAGTCTCCCATGTGGAACAGTGTCAAACGCTTTCTGGAAGTCTAGGAATATGCAATCTGCCCAGCCCTCTCTTTCCTGTAAGATTTGGCTTACCTCATCATAAAATTCTAATAAGTTTGTTACTGTTGATCTTCCTTCTCTGAAGCCATGTTGCCTCACTGACAAAAAGTTGAAGGATTCCAAGTGAAGAGAGATATGTTTCCTTAGTAGTTTCTCCATAAGTTTGCAAACTATGCTGGTCAAGGAAACTGGTCTATAGTTCAGAGCCGTATCCCTCCTTCCCTTTTTGAAGATAGGTATCACATTTGCTTGTTTCCAGCATCTTGGAATCTCCCCCGACTCCAGTGACTCCTTAAATATGATACTTAGTGCCACTGATATTGTGTTTGCGCATTTTTTAAGCACATGAGGGGATATGTCATCAGGACCTGTAGCTTTATGAACATCTAAATCCATCAGCGCTTTGCATACCTCTGTGGCTGTAAGGTTGATGTTTTCTAATACCGGCCCTTGAGCTTCTATCACTGCAATCTGAGGGGGTGGGGTATTTTCTACTGTAAATACTGACTGAAACTCCTTGTTCAATTCTTTGCAGATCTCTTCGTCCGTCTCAGTGATGCTTCCATCCGCTCTCTTTAGCCTTAAAACCTGTTCTTTTACCTTCAGTTTTCCTCTGATAAAGCTGTGGAAAAGCTTGGGATTTTCTTTAGCCTTCCTGGTGATGTCCCTCTCATAATCTCTCTCTGCCTCTCTCCTTTTACTTAGGTAGTCATTTCTTGCTCTTTTGTAGGTTTGCCAGGCATTTATGTTTTTTCTCCTCCTATACCTTTTCCAGCATTTGTCTCTCCACTCCTTAGCTCTTTTACACCCATTATCGAACCATTTCTCTCTGGCATGAATTACACCTACTTTGGTGACAGGTATGCAGCAATCTACTATCTTCCCATATTTCTCACAAAAGATGTCATACATTTCTTGTACAGATTTGTTGTAAAATAAGGTTCTCCAGTCAATAACTGCAAAAAGCTCATTCATTTTGATGTAATCTCCTTTCGGATAGTTCCTCCTCATGTCCTCAGTGCCTCTACTCTCAGGAAGAATGTCTTCAATGATATACTCCATCAACAACACACAGTGGTCACTCTTTCCAATTGGTGGTTCATACTCAATATTTTCAATATCCAACACATTATCTGTGAACACTAGATCAAGTAGTGATGGCTCATCCCCACCCCTGGCTCTTGTTGGTTCCATTACATGTTGGTGTAGGAAATTCCCTTGTACGCAATCTAGGAATCTTGCCCCAAATGAGTCCTCACCACTGTGTGGGTCAAGATTTATCCAATCTATCTCTTTATGATTAAAGTCTCCCATAATCAAAATCCTACATTTTTTCTCCTGTGCCATGTTAACAACTGAGTTTATGACTTCAATAGTACCTATGTGACTTTCCTCATAAATTTCAAGCCTATTTTGGTTCCTTGGTGGGTTGTATACAACAGTTATTATAATGCTCTCTGACCCAGTATTTATGCGAGCAACAAGAAATTCCCTGAACTCACTTTCTATAGCCAAGTTTATTTCTTCAACTTGAATCCTCTCACTTATGAGCAGTGCTATCCCTCCACCAGTCCTCTCAGATCTTTCGACCCTTAGTATTCTGAAGCCCTTAGGAAAAACTGTGACACTGTTTATGTCCTCACTCAACTTAGTCTCTGTAATTGCTACTATATCTGCCTTACTGTTGTGGATCCTATCTTTTAATTCTACTGCCTTACCAGCTAATCCATCAGCATTTGTGTATAACAATCTTAATGAGGCCCCATCCCCTGATCTTCTGTCATTATCTTCTTTATCTCCCCTTTGTCTGGAAGTATTCTGTAACGAAAATTTTTCTTCTCTTCTTCATTTCTTTCATCATTTAACCTTCTTGTATGTATGTATGTATGTATATATATATATATATATATATATATATATATATATATATATATATATATATATATATATATATATATATATATATATATATATATATATATATATATATATATTAGGCCATGCTAAGTTTTACTTTCTAACACCCTCACTTAAAACTTATTATGGTTAGGTATACAAATATGACAAAATGGTATGGAGTACTATTATAACATCTTAAAAATAGAAATAAAAATCATATATCTTCTAAAGCAAATCATTAATTAAAAGAGCAGTACCCATGCTATGAGATTAAAAATTAAGTTCCCACCATATCACTAGCAAAAAAAAAAAATAATCATATATTTTCTAAAGCAAATCACTAATTAAAAGAGCAGTACCCATGCTATCAGATTCAAAATTTAGTTCCCACCATATCACTAGCAAACTTTTTGAATTTTACACCAGCAGCAGGTATTTTAAACACAACTACTACATTCTCTCCAGATGGAATGTATTTAAGTTTCACAGCATTTTTCTGTATTTCAGACCTCACAAAATGGTATTTTATGTCTAAATGTTTACATCTCTAATGCTGTATAGGATTACTAGTAAATGCCAAAGTCCCTTGATTATCACAATACATATCAACATGATAAAAAATATCAGCTCCTATTATAGATATTAACAGTTTCAATAAAAATTTGGCTTCCTGTATAGTAGCACCCAAGACATGTATGCTACTTCACAAGTAGACAAAGCAACAGTTTGCTGCTTTTTTCTCTTCCATGATGGAAAAGGACCCTCTGAGGACAATCTACAACCATATCCTGTAATACTATGTCGATCAGCTGTGCTACCCCGATCAGTAATGCAAAACCCAACTAGGCTTATTTTTTCTGATTTCTTGAAAGCCAAACAATGATCAGTTGTACCTTTAAGGTATCTTGATACATGCTTTGCCATGATCAGGTGGGTTACAGTAGGTTTTACCATATATTGAGACAATTTATTGACTACAAACGCCAACTATTTGTCTATACAATATTACATCTCCCAAATCAGAATAATCATCAATTACTTTATTCAGACCTATCTCACAAGGTGATGATCTAGGTTTACAATCTTGCATGTTAAATATAACTAACATATTTTTTTACATATCTTGACTGATTCATTTTATTAAAATCACCATCACGTGTGAATTTTAGGCCTAAGAAACATGAAATTTCACCAAGATCCTTCATTTGGAATTAATGACTCAAATATTTCTTTATACCATTAACAGTAGACAAAGAATTTGAAGCAACAATAATGTCATCTACCCAAATTATAACAACTGTCATATCCTTTTTAGTATGTCTGGTATATACACAAGTCCTGTATCTGCAAGAGATTGAGAAAAATTCTGTACCAGATACGGCCACTTTGCTTTAAGCCGTACAAAGATTTCTTTAGTTACCTACTAATTTCTCACCATTTTCATTTTCTACAACAAAACCTTCTGGGTGTTCTACATACATCTTGCAGTCAGGTGCATTTAAATAAGCAGTTTTGACATCCATTTGATGAATTGCTAAGTCATAATGAACAGCTATTTGCATTAGCATACGAAGAGATGTGATGCGTGCTATGGGAGAGAAAGTTTAATGAAAATTAATATGCTTGGTAACTAAGAATAGCCATTTACATCAAATCTAGCTTTAAATTTTTCATTACCATCTGAGTCAAGTTTTATGCTATAAACCCAGCAACCAACACTGGCTTCCTACCTTCTGGTAAAGGTACTAATGCAAAAGCTTCATTCTTTCTTAAAGCAGTCACCTCATCTTCTATTGGATTTTGCCAAAGACATGCATTTTTTGGAGGTTACAGCTTCACGGTAAGTTTTAGGTACATCAGTTAATGCATAACAGTAATCACTTATGGAGTTTACAACATTATCTATTTCATCTCCTACAACAAAATTATCCAAATATCCAGGTCTTCTACGTTCTCTCTTTGGATATTTTACTGAATTGGTATCAGTATTCAACATTTCAGCAGAAGAATTAGTTTCACCATTTTGATCATTAATGTCATCATAATTGACAATGTCACTTACATAATTTTGAACATATTCTGGTTCAGTAACAGCATTGTCACAGACATTAGCATGAACAGGTTCTTGTTCAGTACCAAATCATGCATTCTTGTTATTACATTAAGTTATATTTCTTCTGGTTTATATATTTCAACAATATTTGTGAATCTTACACATCTTACTTTTTTTTATTATTACATCAAATTCTGGAAAATAAACAAGATAAGGACTACTTTTATCATACCCAACAAAAATTCCTTATTTGGTCTTCGACCAATAAACACTTCATATAGAGTTTTCTTAACCCTTCGTTGGCCACGTGGGGTGTTTTAGCACCTCAATTTTTTTTAAGTACTGATATATCCTAATTGGCAACTCGTATCTTTTGCTCCATCATAGTATTTTTCTGACCCAGTGAGGGTGTTTAGCACATGATGTGGCTCAGTCGTAGCTCAGCTCTTGCAGGAAGCAGATAAAATTTTTGTCTTTTTGGGTGTCCGGACACCCCACCTGACTAACGAAGGTACATTTTCAGGATTTATATTTTTTTCTCCTATGTAATGAGAATTTATAATATGTGGATATAAGTGCACAATATGTATCAGTGTGTATCTGTAGCCTACTCTGTGATATGATTATGCAATGAATTCCTGCTAGTAATGTATTTCAGTGCTTCATTATTTATTTCTTGTATATTTCACTACTTCATGACCATAACTTGACTGCTGAGGGGACAGTCAGAAAGAACAAGGTTGATTTTCTCCAAGAATTTTTGGTGACAAAGAATAGGCCTCTTGAGGACAGCATGTTTGGATTTGGGGACAAACTTTTATTAGTCTCATGCATACCAAAGATTAAGGTTCAAAGCAAAAAGAAAAATATTATACTTGTTAGCAGCATGCATCATGATAACAAGATAGACCAAGCTACTGGTGCTGACAAGAAGCCTGAAATCATCACTTTCTATAATTCAACCATAGGAGGACCTGATGTGGTGGACATGATGGCAAGTAAGTATGATATTTCCAGAAACAGCCGGTGTTGGCCCATAACTGAATATTTTTCTCTCCTGTACATCACCTGTCTAAGTTTTGCATATCTTCTACTCTCACAACCCAAGGACTAAACTGAATCACCACAAATTCATCCGGAATGTAGCTCTGGTGCATTTAGACGACACTTTGAAGAGGAGATCTCAGAACCTCCACCTGCCAAGAACTGTCAAAGCAGGTATTGCAAGATGGGTGCCATCAGCTGCAGCTGCAAAACCTTTTGCAACCTTACAGCCATCACAAGGCCAGGCAAAGAGAAGTGCAGTTTGTGCCCGGTCAAAGGATTGAAAGGTGAAAACAGTGTGTAGCACTTGTGGAAAACATGTTTGCAGTGATCACGGTAAGAAAATTATAAGTTGCACACAGTGCAAAAATGCAGGAACCTATAGTGAATCAGAGTGAAAGATAAAGGCTACATATTGAGCTCACATTTCTGTCTTTCTCCATTTCAATTCGTGGAAAAATATTGTGGTTATTTTTTATGAACAAAACTTTTCTTGTTTATTGCAGTGCTGTGTTAATCTTCAATATACAATGTATGTTTATGAAAAAATTCTATTTTTTTTTCTATTTCCATGGGTAATTATGTCATTACTTCAAGTTTTGATTTTTAATGTATATTGTAACGGAGATTGCCTGTTATGTTATTTTTCTAATATTGTCATAAAAAAACCCATAAAATGGAATATCATATGCTTATTTTCAAAACAAACGTGATCGGAATCTATATTTTTCATTTTTCCTTAATTTTATAATTTATCCTTCAATGATATTTTATATTAAAAAAAATCAGATAAAAGGCATTTAAGCAGTTCAGCAGACACTGCAGAAATATCCTGAAATTGCAGTATGTCTAATTTTTGCATAATTGTAATACTATAGGCCCATCTTTTTGGGTGTGTAAGCCCTCCACGTGACTAACCATGTTCGGAAATCTCACATGACTAATGAAGGGTTAAGTCTAGCATTGAAACATCTGTTCCATACATAAACAGTAGACATTACAGCCTATGGCCTCAAATACTTAGGTAATTTGGATTCAAGCAGCATACATCTGGCCATTTCAAAAATTGAATGCCAAGCCCTCTCAATTGTTCCATTCTGATGAGGTGAATAAGGAGAAGTTTTTTCATGCTTAATAGAATGCTTAATAAGAAGGGACTCAAATACACTAGAAGTAAATTCTGTTCCATTATCGCTTCTGATACATTTAACAGAACCATATGGTGAACAATCTGCTAAAAATTTGTCTATAGCTTTTAGAGTATCACTCTTTGGCTTAATAAAATACACCATAACAATCCCAGAATAATCATCAATGAATCTTAGGACATATTTAAAGCCTTCTTAAGCATCTGGCTCAATAGGACCAGCCAAATCACGGTGAACAAGCTCTAAAATTGATTTTGTTTTCTTATCTGTTACTCTGTTCCTGAACAGTGACATTTTACCTTCTATACAGATGCCACAATCAAACTTAGATTTTAGAATACTGTTCATTCCATCAACAACATTTTCAAGATGAAGAATATCTTTCACAATACAGTGACCTAATATTTGGTTGCCATTCCTTGAGTGAATAAGATGCATTCTTTGGAGAGCCTCAACTACTAAAAAATGTACAAATTATCATGTTTCTCAATATTAAATTCAGTACCATCTTCAGTAATTAATTTGGCACAATTCTTACTAAATTTAACTGATGCACCTTTCTCAGTAGCAGTTGAACAGAAAAAAAAATTGCCTAAAAGATGGGGCATACAGCGCATTTTTAAGATCACCATCTCTTTTACTTCCATTAGAATCAACCAAAGAGACACATGCATTTCCCCTATTTAAAGCAATATTGTTTACTGTCATCAGCTAACTCAGTGACATGATTCTTAGGGTCAAACTTTTCATCCAAAGAAATAAATCTTGATATATAATTACAATATGGGTGGTTGCACCACAATCAACTAACATACCTATATTTCTTTACACTAACTTTGAATGCAAAGTAATAATTAGAATCATCTAATTTTTAGTCTTAGAAAAACCAATTGACTTCACTTTATCATTACCTTTTCTACACCACTTGGCATCATCAGAGTGATCCTTGCAAACTTGACACCACCTCTTCACTTTAGAATAACAATCAGCTGCTTTATATCCTGGTTTTCCACATTTAAAACATACTAGGCTACTTTTAGCCTACTTAATTAACTAATCTGATTATCCACAGGCTTACTAACTATTAAATGCTCTTAATTTAGAATCAGTTTTCATGACCATCATTTTTTTGCATTAGACCTACAGGCCTTCTCTGTTTCTTCATAGCTTCTTAGAGCTACCTTGAAATCACTAAAATTAAACGACAGTTCCTTCTGAGTTATAACTGTGGTAAAAGGCTTAAATTCAGGAGGAAGATCTTTCAAACTCATGGTAATCAGTAAGCTATCACTCATTACTTCTTCACCTGAAGTTTTCAGGGATACAGCTGCCGTTTCAGGCAAGTCCTTCGCAAGAAGGCAACCATCCCAGCCCTTGGTAGCAAAGGGAGTCTGTGACGTAAAACCGGAACAACAAACCTTCATCGGCACATTTCATCAAGGATGTAAGTTCAGTATGCAAAGAAGCAGTCCAGTTCCAGCTCCAGTAGCGATTGGACCTCTCCTCTCTCCCTCTGCCAGCAGCCAACAGTTGGATCCGACTCCACCCAGTGGCTGAAGCCGACTCCGCCCAGCAGATTAACTCCCCACAACAGTCTGGTTCCAGCTCCAGTAGTGATAGACCTACCTAAGTATCTCTATTTTCTTTTCCTCCTCTCTCACGAGAGCCAGAAAAAGAAACAAAGATTGTTTTTGTTTTGTTTTGTGTTCCCGTTTTTGTTTTAGTGAAAACAAGTGACTGTGTGTGTGTTCTCTAACCCCAAATATTTCTGCCTGCTCTTCTATCTCTTTTATAAGAGTTGGGAAGAAAAAGGGAAATAGAAAGTATTCAAGTTTCTATTCTGTTTTTATCTCTTTTGCGATAGGTAGTTGAAGCCTCTTCCTACCAGTGAAGTGAATTTCTCCTCCTCCACTACTTCCCTGATCTGAGGTGGAAGTTTCTACAAGGAAAAAAACGAACCTAAGTATCTCTCTTTTCTTTTCTTCCTCTCTCACGAGAGCCAAAGAGAGAAACAGAAACATTGCCTTGTTTTGCATTGTTTTTTTTGTGTGCTTTTGTGTTGTTTTGGTTTAGTTGAACACACATTATTGTGTGTTCCATAATTCTATAGATAGTGTTCAAATTTTGATTTTGCATATATATTCTGTTTGCTTTTCCCTCTCTTAAGAGAGCTGGGAAGAGAAATAAAAAGACCACTTGGTGCTGAGCATACTGTGTGGTGTGATCCATTGCATATTTTCTGTTTGCACTCCCCTCTCTAACGAGAGTTGGGAAGAAAGATAGGAGACTGTTTTAGTGATAAAGGGTTATAGTGTTCCAATTAACTGAAGTGATCCAGCCACAAGGTCCCTATGCTTTATTAAACAAAATTGACAAACAGTGCAGGTGATGTAATATACTTAGTGAAATCTGTGGATATCCATGACTAGTTGTTAGTCATGGTCTCTACAGCTTCTCCCCAGAGGGGGGAATGGAACTCGACCCCCCTCAAGAGGGGTGGACGGTTGTGGGAAAGAAGAGGCCAAGGACGGCCTCTGGCAGCAACCAGGAGAGTGCAGCTGCCCCAGTCCCCCCCCAGCCCCAAAGACCGATAGAGAGCCCATATCAAAGTTTAAAGTTCAGAATCCTTCCACTAAAGAGGCATATGACCTAATTAGAGAGTTGGAAGACCAACTCACCGAGTTTGGCTGCAAAATTAAGCCTAATGTACAGGGTGAATTTATCATCCACCCATCCTCAGTAGAAGCCACAGAGATGAACCACAGCCTCAATTCACCTCACTTGGCAGAGATGAACCCTGCCCAAAAACCAAGGAAATATATCCTCATTGGTTCCCTGTTACTTGGTCAGTTGACCTGTTAACCAAACAAACGTATATTACTGCTGCCTCACGTTGCTCCTCCAAAATAAGAGGGCCAAACCGTCCCCTCAAAACAAGTTCTGGTCCACATCTGTGATCCACCCCCTTCGCAAGTAAACCTCGGCATCTGGGGCAAATTCAACATAAGAGACTTCACTCCTGAACCACTGAGATGTTTCCGGTGTCAAAGATTTGGGCACCATAGAAATACTTGCCATCTCCCAGAGAGATGTGCAATCTGCAGTGGGAGACATTCCAATGACCGCTGCCTCAACAAATTCAAGGCCAATGAAGCAACAGTTGCCAAGTGCCCAAACTGTAAGGGAAACCATCACACATGGAACAACTGCTGCCCAGAAAGGCTGAAGAGGATTCCTCAAAGAGTCTCTCCCTCTGCGCCTGCCACCAATCACACCGCCTCCAACTTCACCCCAGCTCCTCCCTCCACCTCCAATCCTTGGCAAAGGTCCCCTCCTGCCCCACTCAGACCTAACCTCCTCACCCAAAACCCACCACACAACACCAACCCATTTCCTAACACACAGATCACACCTCCTACAGTCTCCACCCCAACACCAACTCCATCCACCCCATCACACAACACTCACACTCCTACCATCCCCCCAAAACAAGACTCACACTCCCACCATCCCCTCACACAACACTCACACCAACACCTCCACCCCATGCAACACTCAAACATGCAATACAGTAACATGCAACACTCAGACCACACACACACCCGCTCACCACACCAGGTCCAGGGACCCTAGACTTAAATCCCATACCCCCACACCTCAAAAGCCTATCCAGATACGTTCCTCTGCCTCCTCTTCCCAACAGCAAACCCTCTTCACAGTAAATGAGCCCCCCAACATTATTATTGAAGCCATACAGGCAGCCGTCCGACTCCTCGAAACCAAAGCCTCTCCTCAAGATGCCTACAATCAAGTCATCGAAGTAGCCCATTCCGTCGTCGCCCAAGCCCTCATCTCCAGAACCCACCACCAGACTCAATAACCACCACTCCTACCACCTCCACCTCCTTAAATCATCACGATGTCTAATCTCGGGATCCTACACTGGAACGTCAAGGGTCTCAGACACAAGGTACAACATCTTGAAGGCATTGCCAAGGCTGAGAACATAGATGTCATCATGGCTTAAGAAACCCTGTGCACAGAGCAAAACACTCAAAAAATCTCAGGATACAAAGGATTCTACCAGCACTGGTCTCCGGGGGAGAACAGAGGCAGCGCCACCTTCATCAGGAAAAACCTGTTAGCCAAGGAAATAACCCGACCAGTCTAATGCGGCGAAGATATCCATGTCCTCGCTGTTAACATCAAACTTCAGGGCAGCTGCATAGATCTGAACAACATTTACAGATAACAGGATGGTGGCTTAGACCTGACTACCCTCTTCGAGCTAGCCAGTCATCGTGACTTGGTAATAGGAGGTGACTCCAACGCGCACCATCCAAGATTCAGGTATGAGCACCCCAGTGCTGCAGCATACACATCATGAGCCTGCTGGACGACCAAGAATATGTCTCCCTTCTCAACAATCATGAGCCAACTCATGACAGAGGTGGCAAACTGGACCTCACCTTTGTCTCCAACTCCCCAAGGCAGGACGCGACATGGACTGTTCATCCCCTGGTCACAAGCGACCACTACGGGATCCATCTCACGCTGCCAATTCCTGAAATCTCCCAAATCCCTGCTCCTCCCCCTCGATGAAATTTCAAGAAGGCCGACTGGGGCCGATTCCAGGAGCACCTCAGCAATTGGTTTTCAGCTTACACACCATCCAAAGACATCGACCAAGCAGAGGCCGAGCTAGTCAATGCCCTGCAAGCTGCAGCAAACTCCTCCATCCCCCTCTGTAAACCACAACACACCACTCATCGGGACTGATGGTACTACTGTGACAGAGTTAAAGAACTCACTCACAGGCTCAACGTCATCCGGAAAATGCACAGGAAACGTTGCACTGAAGACTCCTACTGCACTCTCCAGGCAGTCAAAGAACATGTCCATGAAGAGACACGCAACATTAAGAGGAAAAAATCCACCCTTGATACTCACACCTCTGTGGGCCAGATGTGGAGGAGCATTAACTACTTTGCTAAAGGTAAGCCTCCTAAAATCATCCCCCACAGGGATCCTAGCAGGGCAGCAGATGAACTCTCCGTCAAATTTGCGGATAGAGCAAGCTCCAACCAGCTCCCCATCACCACCAGAACAACTCCTCAGGATCTCACCACGGCAAGATGGGAAGAAATAGAAGAGGCCATCAACACTGAAAATGAAATAGATGCCCCATTCTCTCTGACTGAGCTACTAAGAGTAAGCAAAAACTCTAAGAACACAGCCCCAGGTGCTGATAGAATCACATACACAATGATTTAAAATATGGGGCCCCAAAGGGGAGCTTGCTCTGCTCTCTCTGATCAATTCAACATACACACGAAGAATCAGACCAGCGTCATGGAACAGAGCAGACATTCAGCCCATCCCAAAACCATAGGAGCCTGACAACCCTCGCCCCATCTCCCTCCTAAGTTGCCTGAGCAAGACGGCAGAAAGGAGGGTACTTAATAGAGTCTGCTGGAAATGCCCACCCTTTCCAGAAAACATGTTTGCCTATCAGCCTGGCTTAGGCACCTCAGAGTGCATAGCCTCCAAGCTATCATTTATCAACAACTGCAGTGGATACATCTTTTTTCTAGACCTAGAGAAGGCCTTTGAAATAGCCAATGTGCCAGCGATACTCTCAGCTCTCGTTGCAAGCAGATCAAAGGTAACCTTCTCTCATGGATCAAGCAGAGTCTACAAAACCGTAGTGCACTAGTCAAAGTAGATGGGCACTACTCCACCTACAAAAACCACGAAAATGGGACCCCCCAAGGTGGAATCCTTAGCTCCTTCCTCTTTAATTGTCTCATGGAAAAACTCATGGACATTGCACTACCACATGGAGCCAAACTTTTCAATTATGCAGATGACTTTGCCCTTGTCACAATAGGCGACAGAAGCTCTAACAAGACACAGCGCTGCCTCACCAAGATTCACCAAGCCTCCATCTCCCTCGGAGTTAAAATCAATGCTCGCAAAACCAAGGCCCTTCCCATCCACCAGTGGAGACCAGACACTAATCTTGTCATAGGTAATGAGCCTGTGGACTGGGTTACCAAGCACCAATACCTGGGTGTAATCATCGGTGGCAAACTAACCTTTGGACCTGATTTTCAACACTTGCGCGACAAATGCAGCCAGCGACAAGCGGTCCTTCATCGGATGTTGGGCCTCTATTTTGGTGCATCATTTAATGTCCTCAAAAGCTTCTATGTACAAGCCATACGCAGCCTCATAGACTATGCTTGAATCCCACACTCTGGCTACTA
>JAXCGZ010000122.1:47500-65000 GCA_037179515.1 Halocaridina rubra | reverse complement strand
AATGCCAAAAAGTTGCAAGGCACCAAGATCTACCTTAATGATGACCTGTGATTACCTAATTTTGATTACCTAATTTTGTTTACGGGAAAGAGCCCAAAGCTCGTATCTTCCCGTCTCCTGATCGGTTCCATTTTTAGACTTAGTGATACTTATCATACCTGTCCTTAAAACTATGGATTGAGATAGCATTAACTACCTCCTCGCTTAGCGAATTCCAATTATCAACTACTCTTACACTGAAAAAAATATTTCCTTACATCCTGCAAACAAGTTTTCTTACGAAGCTTCAAACTATGACCTCTAGTTCTAGAGCCAGCCATATCGAAATATCGATCCCTATCCACTCTATCATAACCATGAAGGAATTTAAAGACTGTCACCATATCCCCCCTTACTCTTCTAGCTTCGAGTGATGGCAAGTCTAATTCCCTCAGCCTCTCATCATAACCGAGATTGCGTATTTCTGGCACCAGTTTCGTGGCATGTCTTTGAACTTTTTCAAGCTTAGCTATGTGCTTTTTCAAGTGCGGATTCCAAAAGGGGGCTGCATATTCGAGTTTTGGCCTCACATAGGTTACATAAATATTTCTGAACATTTCCTTGTCCATGTGCCTGAAGGCTACCCTTACATTTGATAAGAATGCATATGCTGCCCTTACTACGCCATTTATATGTATTTCTGGAGACAAATCTGCCAGTATGTTTACTCCTAGATCTCTCTCATTTTCTGTCTCTTGAAGTTGTACTCCAGCCACCGAGTAGTCAAGCTTGGGCCTTCTTGCACTTGTACCCATTCTCATTACCTTACATTTTGAGGTATTGAATTTCATTAGCCACTTTTCTGACCACTCATGCAGATTATTTAGATCCTCCTGAAGTTCTCTACCATTGTTCTCGTTTTTTACTTTCTTCGCAATCTTTGCATCATCTGCAAACATATTCATGAATGAATTTACAGACTCTGGTAGGTCATTTACATATACAAGGAACAAAAGTGGCCCTAAAACTGAACCCTGTGGAACTCCACTACTAACTCTTCTCCATTCAGACACTGAGTGTCTTACTCTAACCCTCTGTTCCCTTCCTTCTAAGTAAGTTTTTATCCATTCCAAGACATTTCCACCTATTCTAGCCATTGATTGCAGCTTCCTAATAAGTCTCCCATGTGGAACAGTGTCAAACGCTTTCTGGAAGTCTAGGAATATGCAATCTGCCCAGCCCTCTCTTTCCTGTAAGATTTGGCTTACCTCATCATAAAATTCTAATAAGTTTGTTACTGTTGATCTTCCTTCTCTGAAGCCATGTTGCCTCACTGACAAAAAGTTGAAGGATTTCAAGTGAAGAGAGATATGTTACCTTAGTAGTTTCTCCATAAGTTTGCAAACTATGCTGGTCAAGGAAACTGGTCTATAGTTCAGAGCCGTATCCCTCCTTCCCTTTTTGAAGATAGGTATCACATTTGCTTGTTTCCAGCATCTTGGAATCTCCCCCGACTCCAGTGACTCCTTAAATATGATACTTAGTGCCACTGATATTGTGTTTGCGCATTTTTTAAGCACATGAGGGGATATGTCATCAGGACCTGTAGCTTTATGAACATCTAAATCCATCAGCGCTTTGCATACCTCTGTGGCTGTAAGGTTGATGTTCTCTAATACCGGCCCTTGAGCTTCTATCACTGCAATCTGAGGGGGTGGGGTATTTTCTACTGTAAATACTGACTGAAACTCCTTGTTCAATTCTTTGCAGATCTCTTCGTCCGTCTCAGTGATGCTTCCATCCGCTCTCTTTAGCCTTAAAACATGTTCTTTTACCTTCAGTTTTCCTCTGATAAAGCTGTGGAAAAGCTTGGGATTTTCTTTAGCCTTCCTGGTGATGTCCCTCTCATAATCTCTCTCTGCCTCTCTCCTTTTACTTAGGTAGTCATTTCTTGCTCTTTTGTAGGTTTGCCAGGCATTTATGTTTTTTCTCCTCCTATACCTTTTCCAGCATTTGTCTCTCCACTCCTTAGCTCTTTTACACCCATTATCGAACCATTTCTCTCTGGCATGAATTACACCTACTTTGGTGACAGGTATGCAGCAATCTACTATCTTCCCATATTTCTCACAAAAGATGTCATACATTTCTTGTACAGATTTGTTGTAAAATAAGGTTCTCCAGTCAATAACTGCAAAAAGCTCATTCATTTTGGTGTAATCTCCTTTCGGATAGTTCCTCCTCATGTCCTCAGTGCCTCTACTCTCAGGAAGAATGTCTTCAATGATATACTCCATCAACAACACACAGTGGTCACTCTTTCCAATTGGTGGTTCATACTCAATATTTTCAATATCCAACACATTATCTGTGAACACTAGATCAAGTAGTGATGGCTCATCCCCACCCCTGGCTCTTGTTGGTTCCATTACATGTTGGTGTAGGAAATTCCCTTGTACGCAATCTAGGAATCTTGCCCCAAATGAGTCCTCACCACTGTGTGGGTCAAGATTTATCCAATCTATCTCTTTATGATTAAAGTCTCCCATAATCAAAATCCTACATTTTTTCTCCCGTGCCATGTTAACAACTGAGTTTATGACTTCAATAGTACCTATATGACTTTCCTCATAAATTTCAAGCCTATTTTGGTTCCTTGGTGGGTTGTATACAACAGTTATTATAATGCTCTCTGACCCAGTATTTATGCGAGCAACAAGAAATTCCCTGAACTCACTTTCTATAGCCAAGTTTATTTCTTCAACTTGAATCCTCTCACTTATGAGCAGTGCTATCCCTCCACCAGTCCTCTCAGATCTTTCGACCCTTAGTATTCTGAAGCCCTTAGGAAAAACTGTGACACTGTTTATGTCCTCACTCAACTTAGTCTCTGTAATTGCTACTATATCTGCCTTACTGTTGTGAATCCTATCTTTTAATTCTACTGCCTTACCAGCTAATCCATCAGCATTTGTGTATAACAATCTTAATGAGGCCCCATCCCCTGATCTTCTGTCATTATCTTCTTTATCTCCCCTTTGTCTGGAAGTATTCTGTAACAAAATTTTTCTTCTCTTCTTCATTTCTTTCATCATTTAACCTTCTTGCCTCTTGCAACAAGTTTTTGATCTTTCCCATCTCTTCCTGTGTTCTGTATCGTCTAATGAACACTTCTTTGCATTCTTGAAGGTCTTTTAGACTTTTTTTTCTCAACAATATTTCCCTACATGTCTCCCCTCTCTCAAAGGTTACTTTTGTTGGTCTCGGCTTTCCTTCCCTCGAATATTTACCTAGTTGGTGTATGTTTACAATATCCTCAGGACCACATACTACTCCAAGCTTTCTTATCAGGTCTACAACGTTAGCTTTATTTTCTTCAAGTCTCCCCTGCCATGTTGGCTCCTGGGATTCACTTATGCCTGAGATTACCACTGTCTTCTCCTTATCAAGTGCCTGTCTGATGAGTGGGTTTGCCCTTTCCATCACAACGTCTTTCATTTTTTCGATTACTGTCTCTTTATAGTCAACTGTTTGTATGTTTTCCAGTGCCACCACCTTTACAGCCTCTTTTACTGCCACATTCCCCTTTAGTGCATCAGCAAAGGACGTTTTCATGGCATCGTTTTCCATATTCAGCTCCTGGAACTCTTTTCTGAACTGTTCAATGTTTTCCTTAATCTGGACATTCCAAGCAGCAATCTCGTCTCTCTCAGAAGAGAGCAGTGAACTAACATCTAATTCCTTTAGGTTGTCATTCAGCTCTTTGTTTTTATCTTCTTGTTTAGAAATTCTAGATTCTAGTTGACTCTTTTCCCCTTCCAGCTTCTTTATTCTTTTTTCTAGTTCCTTTCTCTCCTGCCCTTGTGCTTTATTTGCTTCCTCCAAAGATCTTATTTGTTCTCTGAGTGTTTCATTCTCTTTCATTTCTCCATCCATATTCCGAATTTTATCATCAAGGCTTATAACCATTTCCTCTAACTTCTTGATTCTCTGTTTAAGTCCTCTGATGACTACCCCTTCTCCCGACCCATGGGTGGGAGAGGTTTGGGACAGAGATGGCTTCATTTTTATGTTCTCCCTCTCACAGAATATAGAAAGAAGACGAGAAAGAGGAAAAAAAAGAAAAGAGAAAAACTTCTAATTTACCTTCACACAGAATTTTTATATCTCCATATAAGTGCTATTTAGTGACTCAGTTTGTCTCCTTTCTGGTAACACACATCTTAACTTAAAAACTTGACCATGGTAATTTAAGTATAAAAAGAAAGAGAAAAACAAAAGTCAAACCTGAAGGAAAATTCGAATTTGTGTTCGAGGTGGCACCCACCTGTTTCTGTTATATATTCTTCCTAACTGATAAACTGACTTGCTAACCAAGATATGTTATCACGGGATTTAGACTTTACATTTAACTCAATATATATACAAAATAACAAAATAGTAAAAGAGAAAGCTAAAAGAAAAGCAAAAAAAAAAAATGAAGAAAATAAGACTGCTGTACTACTTGGCAACTTAACTCAGTACTGTTGACAGGTGGGTATTTGGTAATTTTTTTTTCTTTTATTATTCAATTTTTTCGTGTATCAAACTAACTAACTAGTTAATATAAATGGGAAGGATACTGATTTTAACAATATATAGAACCACAGGATCAGGTAAAACGGCTTAAGAGCTTTCCCCAGTTTACACAAAAAAATTAGGTAATGTGGTGTGATGGCTCCATCTCTGGCAACTCTTCTAGATTTCCCTCAAGGCAGAACTGGACGGCAGCTTCTCTCTCTTCCTCACGAAAAAGTTCTCAATTTTTTTTCCTTTAATATGAACAGTCTCGTCTTACAACAAATATTAATTTTTGTACTCACAATACTCTGCAGGATTTCAGATTTATGGAAATTATGGTAAAGTTTTCCACTAAGCACTTAGTCACTCGAAACAGTTAAAAATTTAAGAGGAGCAATTCCGTGTGTCACTGAACGCGCGGTGTGTGTGTGTGTGTGCTGCATCACAGGCAATAAATCTGCACAGATGCCACAGCTAAAAAAGGCTAGATCAGAAGGGAAAATAGCCTACTTTAGGCATACTAAGCTCATCGTGAAGGAAAGATACAACACCGAGAGTGTGGCTGGTGCAGTGGGTGGCGCGGTTGAGGAGATGACCAGGATCGGTGGTGCTGGGGTGGGGGGCGCTGGAGTGGGGGGAGAGCGATATGTCATCACCCGCACCCCCTCCTGCTGTGTCTCCCGCCACGGGCGCTATAAAATGCTCTCACCCTAAACCAATAAATGCCCGGAAGAACCCAGTAAGATTTGGAAGAAATAAATGGTAACTTGTAAGTCAGTAACTGTTAAAGTAGTGTAATTTATTTCTTCACCATGGCTGTAAATAGATACCTTCCATAATATTCCATTAGTGACGATGAACTTATAAGGCTAACAAACAACGACAAAGTACTTCCAAATTACTTATGTATTAATGAGCTTGATAAGATGATATTTAACCCACTTGATCTAGAAAATGAAATAGATTTGTTTTTAATAATATGAGAAATGCAACCAACACTTTTTCAATTTATATATACTTAAATGAACTTTATTCAAGTTTAAATAAATCTAATGCATTTTCGGTTTTGAGCATGAACATTAGAAGTCTTGCAAATAATCTTCAAATATTTGTTGATCAATGTTTAACAGAAAATAATATGTGATGTAATGGGTTTTTCGGAGACTAGGCAGCATAATGATATTGAATCATTGTATAATATAAGAGATTATAATATGTACACTCAGAACAGAGACAGGAAAGGTGGAGGTGTATGTATGTATGTAACAAATAAGTATAGCTCGAGTGTTATAAAGGAGTGCAGTATGATGGAAAGATTCATTGAATATGTTAGTATACAGGTACATAACGGTAAGGAAAATTGCTTCTTTGCATCTGTATATAGACCACCGAATTTCTTGGAGCTTTACTGAAAGTATTTGATTTTGCAGCAAGAAAAAAGTACAAAACTATTTATTTATTCGGTGATTGGAACTTAGATTTGTTTAAAATAAATGATCAAAGAGTAACTGATTTTATAAACATAATGTATTCACATGGTTGCTTTCCGCTAACTACTAAACCTACAAGAGAAACTGAAAATAGTACATCTCTAATCGATCATATCTGGACCACAAATCTTGAAGCAACATAAGCAATTACATAGTGTACACCGACATAACAGATCATTTCGCAGTATACTCCCAGTTTAAAGAAGAAGAACATAAATTTGATGCATATGTAGAAAAAAGACTTTACTCTGATGGTAACATAGCTATATTTACTAGAGATATATCACATGAAAAATGGCAACATATCATAGACCTAAATAATGCAAATGTAGCTTTTTATAAATTTCACTGTACATTTACAGATAAATTTCTAGACTGCTTTCCTCTAAGAAAATCGACTGTAAATAATAAACACAACAGATGCCCACACATAACTGCAGGATTAAAAAATAGTATCAAAGAAAAACACCGATTAGAAAGGCTTGCATCAAAATGGCCTTTGTCTTTTGGAACCAGATATAAAGCTTACAGGAACAAATTAGTAACACTACTTCGAGCTGCAAAAAATAGATATTTTCAGGATAAGCTTAAGAAGGAACAAGGAAACAGCAAGTACACCTGGAATACCATAAACAGCCTAATGGGGCAAAAACAATTCATTCATTCAAAGGAAATCAAATTAAAAAATGATAATGACCACACTGCTAATATCTTTAATAATCATTTCTTAACTATAGCACAACCTACACAGGAACAACAAAATGTGCAACAAAACTCACACAGAGAGTTTCTAAATAATCCACCAGACATTTCGTTTTACTTGTATCCTGTAAAAAGGGAGGAAGTCACTAAATATATAAAAACTTTAAAGCCAAATACCGCATCGGGATATGATGAAATTCCATAAAAACTACTCCAGGTCACTGCCCATTACATTGGTACCCCACTTACCCACATAATCAATCTATGTTTTCAGCAAGTATGTTTTCCTGACAAACTAAAAAGTGCTAAAGTAATACCTATATTCAAGTCAGGCACTGAAGATGATGAAAATAACTATAGAACTATATCAATCTTACCGTCCTTAAGTAAAGTGTGTGAAAAAGCGATTGTTCACAGACTTAAAGAATTCCTTGAAAAGTTCAACCTATTATCTGGAATCAATACGGATTCCATAATAATACCACTGAAAAAGCAATAATGAACTTTACAAGTGATGTTTATCAAAATTTGGAAAATAAAAACTTTGTTGCAGGGGTTTTCCTAGACTTGTCCAAAGCATTTGACTCATTAGACCATGATATACTAATAGAAAAACTAACCTGTGTGAGTATTAGGGGAACACCATTACAGTTATTTAAGAGCTACTTGAAAAATAGAAAACAAGCCGTATATTGTAATGGGAAAGCATCTTTGTTGTAAACTATTGAGAGGGGAGTACCACAGGGATCAATACTGGGCCCATTGTTATTTTTAATTTACATAAATGATATTTCCAATGCCAGTAATAAATTCAAATATATTCTTTATGCAGATGACACCAACCTTCTCTTGCGTGATAATAACCTTGACCACCTGCATTCTGTTTTAAATAGTGGACTAGAAAAAATTAACAACTGGGTCTCTGTTAATAAATTAAAGCTAAATGTTTCCAAAACTTACTATATTCGTATATTCGTATATTCACGTGAGGACATCAGAAGGGAATTGGAAAAAATTAAAAAAGTCACTCTGTACAAAACAAGTCAACTTTTGCTTTCGAAGGTAGTGGAACTCTTTCCCCAATACAGTGGTAAACACATCATAAAAAAATGTGTAAAAAAAGAGATAATTACAAACATAATCACTTTTAGCGCAAGTGTCCTGAATATCTCAATGAAAGGTGAACTTGACAAACTCTTTCAACCTCAAACTTCGGTTGTAAAATCCATAGAGTCTAAAGAAACACACGACCTAGGAGACCTACATCGAATGATAGAAAGTCTTGCAGATAAGGTGAAAATTTTGGAAGCAGATGCTGAAAAAGTGAAAGCCTTACAACACAAGGTGGGTTTGCTAGAATCTGACATTGTCCTACTTAAAAGAGATAATTCTAGGTTGAAACTGCTATTAGAAACATCTCCACCTCTCAGTTCAGTGCTGTCACCTAACAACGATGATGTCCCTTCTATCAACAACCCTCAGGTTTTGCAAACTAGGTTTTCTGTCTCTACTCACAATTCCTTCAGTGCATTGAGAGACGAATGTGACAGTGGTAGTGAAGAAGAGGTAGATCCAGATAAAAGTGATAGTCATCAAGACAACCTGAATACACCATCTAGCATAAATAATCAAATCAGTAACAGGTTACAAAATAGTGATGAAACAACAGCGTCCATTCCCACTACTCCTAACAATACAATATCAGGCACTAACCAGAACAAGATTCTTCCCAGCACAAACAACCAACCTGGTAAAGAGTTGCAAAACAGCGAAGAAGATATAGAGTCAATCTCCACTACTCCTAACAACACAGCAACTATCACTAACCAGGACAACCAAATTACATCTTCCAGCACAAATAACCAACCCAGCAATAGGCTGCGAAACAATGAAGAAAACAGAAAAGACAAAATAGCAGCAGTCTCTATTCTAAACATTCCATCGAAGTCCTCTCCCCCACAGCCACAGTTGCCAAATAATGCAAGTGCAAGGGTTACAGCTCAAATATATATTCGCATTCCTGGCAACCCCTTTGAGAGAGAGATACGTGATACATTGACAAATCAAGGCATTCCTCCTGAAGAAGTCTTGATTAAGGAGCTTTCTCGCAAACCAAACTGGGTTTCCTTCGCAATAACGATATCGAAAGGATTTGAATATGTGCCTTACAAACTGAATCAATGTCCTACAGGCACAAGTGTCCAGCCATTTCGTGGGGGCAAACAATGGACACAACCTGGGTATTCTACAAAATATCCCAAACGACAGTCATACCAAAATAAGCAGCAAAGAGCTAATGAAACAATCCCCTATACGCGAGACTACAGAAAGAGACACGATACAAACCTCTCTTATCGCCGTCCACGCACAAGAGGCTTCTCCTGGAGTGATGGCTCTTACAACCCTAGACACTCACCTAGGCATACAAACTTTGGGAAGGCCCGATCATACCACGGCACGTACTCAAACCAGTGTTACACATCCAACGGCAGGTACAGACACCAGGATCCATGGGCTAACCCCAGAACACACTACAATGATGAATTCCCAGCAGAATCACACAGTCGAAACTACAACTATGACTATGGATACCACCCCAATGAAACATGGTAAGAATGTAACATTAGTACATGTGAACGCTCAGTCCCTGCTCGCTCATTTTGAGGAAATAATAATGCTAACAAAAGACTACAACATAGACATCCTCTGTGTAAGTGAAACTTGGCTTCCTCCTACAACTGAAAATAGATATGTGAATATCCCAGAGTTTAAAATATTTCGCAATGACCATGGCCGAGGGGGTGGGGTTTGTATTTATGTTAGAAATTATCTTAGTGCATCAGAAATAGCCACAGGTTTAGAAAAAACTGAGGAGCTCGAAGATTTATGGATCACTGTGCAGTATCAGAAACTTCCATCTTTCATTGTAGGGTGTGTTTACCGTCACCCTAAAGCACCTACCAGTTCATTCAATCATCTGCTAGAAACATTCAGAAATATCTGTGTGCGTCATAAACCCATATACATACTTGGTGATTTTAATGATGACTTGCTCTCAGCAGATAACAAAATGAAAAGGGTGATCAACACTGTGAAGTTAACACAAATAGTGACAAAACCGACCCGCATAACCCCCAATTCTAGGACTCTTATAGATCTGATAATAACAAATAAAGTGGAAAGTATACTCTATTGGGACGTAGTTCCCTGCCCAATTGCAGACCACGAGCTGAACATTGCTATGCTAAACATAAACAAGCCGAAAAGGAAGCCTCTCCTCAAGACATTCCGGTGTCTAAAAAATTACTCCCCTGATATCTTTTGAGAAACATTAATCAACAATACAAATGCACTTAATAGAATTAAATACACAGATAACGTCGATTTGCAGGTTGAGATTCTAACAAAAGTCTTCCTTGAATGCTTAGATAGTTGTGCACCCATTGTAACAAGAAAAATAACCCGCCCCTCAGCCCCCTGGCTAACTAATGACATCAAAGAGGCAATGCAAATCAGAAATCAAATACAAAAAGAGCTAAAAATGAATAGATATCATATGACTCTCCGAGAACGTTATAAAACAGAAAAGAAACGAGTCAGATCTCTCATCAGTGTAAGTAAAAAAGACTTTTACAAAAAACAATTTAATGACTCTAGACATGATACAGCAGCAACATGGAAAGTGATAAGAAGCATGATACCAAATGAAAAGAGTACCCCAGAAAGTTATGAAAATATTACAGAGTTGAAAGACAAAGCAGAAAACTTTAATAACTATTTTGCTAACGTTGACAAAAATACATATGAAAAAACTCAAGAAAACATCAACTCAGTGAATATGAGTAATTGCTTAAATGACAATTCTTCCAATGAAAACACAAGAGAGTACTTCAAGATTATTCCTATCGATTGTGCTACCCTAATTCTTACCATAAAGAGCCTAAGAAACTCTGGCTCTTATGGTTCAGATGGTATACCATTTCAGTTCATCAAAGATGCTCTACCCGTGATTGCATCCTATATTCTAACTATTATGAACACTTCCATTGTTACTAAAAAGTTTCCTGACTCTTGGAAAATAGCACATGTAATACCTCTGCATAAAAAGGGGGACAGAGAAGATGTGACAAACTATCGTCCCATTTCCCTCCTACCCATTTTCTCTAAAATATTAGAAAAAATTGTTGCATGCCAACTTATGTCATATTTAGAATCAAATAGAATAATAAGTATTAACCAGCATGGTTTCAGACCGAAACTTTCGACGGAAACTGCACTGCTTAAAGTTACGAATAGTATATATAATAATATAGATATGAAAAAAATATCTCTTCTCGTATTATTAGACTTATCAAAAGCCTTCGACAGTGTAAACCATGAAATTCTTTTAAGTAAATGTATTAACTTAAATATTGATCCAAGCTGGTTGAGCGAGTATCTATCTAATCGTAAACAGTCCATACGTCTTAACAACATTATCTCTGTGCCAAAAAATGTATCATTTGGTGTTCCACAGGGATCAGTACTTGGTCCTATCCTCTTCTCCATTTACGTAAATGATCTATCTTCTTTCATTTCTGACTGTCTAGTCGTACAATATGCAGATGACACTCAACTACTCCTTAGTGGTGATATTAATAATCTCCCAGAGCTAACTTTAAGAGCAGAAAACATTCTGTCAAAAATTAAAACCTATTTCCAAGAAATTGGGCTGTTAATTAACGAAAGTAAAACACAGTGCATATTTATTGGTTCAAGGTTCCACATAGCACAAATTCCAGAAAACACAACAATTAATTTTTGCGACAATATTATCACACCTAGCAAAACAGTCAAAAACCTAGGAATTCACTTTGATAACCACATGTTGTTTGATTCCCACATAGATAAAATATGCAAAAAGGTTACAGGAACATTAATATACTTATCACGTATAAAAGACAATTTTGAGACTACCACTCGAATAACTGTTGTTGAATCTCTAGCCCTAAGTCACATTAATTACTGCACAACTGTTTGGGGAGCTACCACTAAGACTCAGATAAACAGAATACAGAAGCTTATTAATTTTGCAGCTCGAGTTGCCCTGGGAGGAATAAGAAAATATGACCACATCACACCAGCTCTCAATAAACTTGGGTGGCTGCGGGCAGAAAATAAGGTCGCTTATGCTATTTATGTTTTTGTATTCAAAATTTTGGACCATCATTATCCTAGCTGGCTATTTGATTTAAAAACAGTCAGGGATATAAGGGGAACCAACACAAGACAGAGCAGTGAGCTCTTTATTCACAGAACAAACACAGAAGCAGGTTCAAAGATGATCACTATCAAAGGGCCATCACTCTGGAATAATATTCCAGAGCATCTTAAAAATGCATCCTCTTTCACAGCTTTCAAAGGCAAACTATATAGTTTTCTTTCGGACAAATAGTTGCTGCTCATTAAGAACTAATTATTCTCATTGTAAGGAAACAAATATGGAAATGATGCCGATAATAATGATCCTGTATCTAGTGGCATACTTACTACTTTATTATTAACATTATTGTAACATTTTTATTACAGCATTATTATTTTCTATGAAAGCTACATTTAATTTAACTATATGTCTAACCCTCTTATTTGTTAGTTTAATTACATGTCTACTTATAAGTTACTATTAATGTTGAATAACCATTGTACAAAATGGAAATAAATGTTTTTGTTTGTTTGTTTGTTTATTTTAAAATAGATCTGTAGTACACAATATTGGTCAAGTTAATATGAATGGGTATGACGTTAAAAGAGTTGCTTGTAAGAAATTTTTGGGAGTAATTATTGATGGAAATTTAAGTTGGAAATATCATATTCAATCTGTCTGCTCAAAACTGTCCAAGACATGTGGAATTTTGTATAAAATTCGCCATAACCTAACAAATGAGGCCTTAAAAAGCATATACTATTCCCTGTGTTATCCTCATATTATATACTGTTTCTCCATCTGGGGTTGTACTTGGCCGTCAATTGTAAGGGATGTAGTTGTAACTCAGAAAAGACTGATCAGAACTAGTACATATAGTGGAATATATGACTCAACTTCCTCTTTATTCAAGGAGGTAAACTTGCTTAAATTTAATTACTTGATACAATATTTCTGTCTTATTATTATACATAGTGATGTTAATGATAACAGAAAATTATTTAGATTTACTCAACAAAACCATGGAAATAGAGGTAACAAAATAAATTTGATATGTCCACAGCCGAGAACAACCTTGTACAAATTTTCTATTCACTGTTTTGGCCCAAAATGTTGGAACGCATTACCAGAAGATTTAAAAACAATAACTGGAATAACTTTATTTAAACAAACTCAAACAGCATTTATTTACTAGGCAAAATCAAGCAGCTGTTGAATAATAATTAATACAGTTTTGGTGCATCATTATGTCCAGGTTAAGGTCATGCTACTGTTTTGTTTTATTACAAGATAAATATGAGATTGCTATATTGGAGCTTTTGTTAACAATTGCCGTCATACTTTAAATTATGTGAAATGTATATCAAACTGCCTGCCAAGGAGCTCTTGCTCAGCAGGCTAGTGCCTTTGAATATAATGTACATATTTATTCCTGTATGTGTACTGAATATTTGGCAGTAAAATCTATGATTATGACTCTATGACTATGACCAACTCTCCCCGCCAAGAAATGGCCAACCATCTCTCAGCATTCCTCCCCGCTCGACGATCCCTCCACATAATCTCTCATCCACACCGGTCGTCATCTCCCACAGTTTGACCGCCTTGGAACTTCATTCTCCTGTACTTCAACTGGCCCTTCATCCTCAGTAGACAAGTCCACCACTATCCTATTATCCAGAACGTGCCGAGGCATCCCATCTACTGGGACATTATTTAGGGAATTCCCATTGGCCACCATACCTCTTACGCATTGCGACGTGCCTGATGAGTTTGCCGGCTTTACCAACACCTCATCTCCAATTTTGATTGGACCTGCCTCTTCGTCTCCTTTATCTGTCTTTGGTACCTTGCTTACATGTTGCCACTCCTAATTGAAGACTACTTTGTGGCACAGTTCCTTCATCCTGACCCAACCTAGGGGACATATTATACCAGAAAACTGCTTCCAACTGCGACACCTGAGCCCTCTCTGCCATGGCCTTGATTGTTCGATGATGTTGCTCCACAATCCCATTCCCACTAGGCCGTTACGCAGCTCTAAAAATATCGGTTGATATTTCACTTGTCAAGCATCTCCTTCAAAGCCTGTAATATAAAGGGTGCACTGTGGTCTACCAATACTTCATCAACAGGCCCCATTTCTAAAAACAACCCATTCAACACTCCTGCAATGTCCTCTCCATTTTCTGCTCTTAGCTCTCTCCAAATGGCCACTCTGCATGGTCCGCAATCAACCATAAACAAATACAAACCCTGCCAGTAGTGTGTTAAATCAACTGCCAATCTCTTCCAGTTGTCTTCCATCCTAAGCTCCCTGGCCTCATGCGAAACTGGCAGAGAATCAATCAACTGGCACTTGTTGCAGCGCCTAACTACCTGCCGGATCTTGTCTCTTGTGACTCCTGGATCATCCTTCCTTGATACAGAGTACTATCGACTCTCACATGATGCATTTGACACTTTGCCCTCTTCTGACATGTCATCCGGAACTCCTAACCAGGCCTTCCTCACCCAGTTCCTTCATCCTGCAATTATATATATATATATATTATATATATATATATAATATATATATATATATATATATATATATATATATATATATAATATATATATATATATATATATATATATATATATATATATATATATATATATATATATATATATATATATATGCATACATACATACATACATACATACATACATACATTCACTGCTCTCTTCTGAGAGAGACGAGATTGCTGCTTGGAATGTCCAGATTAAGGAAAACATTGAACAGTTCAGAAAAGAGTTCCAGGAGCTGAATACGGAAAATGATGCCATGAAAACTTCCTTTGCTGATGCACTAAAGGGGAATGTGGCAGTAAAAGAGGCTGTAAAGGTGGTGGCACTGGAAAACATACAAACAGTTGACTATAAAGAGACAGTAATCGAAAAAATGAAAGACGTTGTGATGGAAAGGGCAAACCCACTCATCAGACAGGCACTTGATAAGGAGAAGACAGTGGTAATCTCAGGCATAAGCGAATCCCAGGAGCCAACATGGCAGGGGAGACTTCAAGAAAATAAAGCTAGGGTTGTAGACCTGATAAGAAAGCTTGGAGTAGTATGTGGTCCTGAGGATATTGTAAACATACACCAACTAGGTAAATATTCGAGGGAAGGAAAGCCGAGACCAACAAAAGTAACCTTTGAGAGAGGGGAAACATGTAGGGAAATATTGTTGAGAAAAAAAAGTCTAAAAGACCTTCAAGAATTCAAAGAAGTGTTCATTAGACGATACAGAACACAGGAAGAGATGGGAAAGATCAAAAACTTGTTGCAAGAGGCAAGAAGGTTAAATGATGAAAGAAATGAAGAAGAGAAGAAAAATTTTCATTACAGAGTTCTTCCACAAAGGGGAGATAAAGAAGATAATGACAGAAGATCAGGGGATGGGGCCTCATTAAGATTGTTATACAAAAATGCTGATGGATTAGCTGGTAAGGCAGTAGAATTAATAGATAGGATTCACAACAGTAAGGCAAATATAGTAGCAATTACAGAGACTAAGTTGAGTGAGGACATAAACAGTGTCACAGTTTTTCCTAAGGGCTTCAGAATACTAAGGGTTGAAAGATCTGAGAGGACTGGTGGAGGGATAGCACTGCTCATAAGTGAAAGGATTCAAGTCGAAGAAATAAACTTGGCTATAGAAAGTGAGTTCAAGGAATTTCTTGTTGCTCGCATAAATACTGGGTCAGAGAGCATTATAATAACTGTTGTATACAACCCACCAAGGAACCAAAATAGGCTTGAAGTTTATGAGGAAAGTCATATAGGTACTATTGAAGTCATAAACTCAGTTGTTAACATGGCACGGGAGAAAAAATGTAGGATTTTGATTATGGGAGACTTTAATCATAAAGAGATAGATTGGATAAATCTTGACCCACACAGTGGTGAGGACTCATTCGGGGCAAGATTCCTAGATTGCGTACAAGGGAATTTCCTACACCAACATGTAATGGAACCAACAAGGGCCAGGGGTGGGGATGAGCCATCACTACTTGATCTAGTGTTCACAGATAATGTGTTAGATATTGAAAAAATTGAGTATGAACCACCAATTGGAAAGAGAGACCACTGTGTGTTGTTGATGGAGTATATCATTGAAGATATTCTTCCTGAGAGTAGAGGCACTGAGGACATGAGGAGGAACTATCCGAAAGGAGATTACATCAAAATGAATGAGCTTTTTGCAGTTATTGACTGGAGAACCTTATTTTACAACAAATCTGTACAAGAAATGTATGACATCTTTTGTGAGAAATATGGGAAGATAGTAGATTGCTGCATACCTGTCACCAAAGTAGGTGTAATTCATGCCAGAGAGAAATGGTTCGATAATGGGTGTAAAAGAGCTAAGGAGTGGAGAGACAAATGCTGGAAAAGGTATAGGAGGAGAAAAAACATAAATGCCTGGCAAACCTACAAAAGAGCAAGAAATGACTACCTAAGTAAAAGGAGAGAGGCAGAGAGAGACTATGAGAGGGACATCACCAGGAAGGCTAAAGAAAATCCCAAGCTTTTCCACAGCTTTATCAGAGGAAAACTGAAGGTAAAAGAACAGGTTTTAAGGCTAAAGAGAGCGGATGGAAGCATCACTGAGACGGATGAAGAGATCTGCAAAGAATTGAACAAGGAGTTTCAGTCAGTATTTACAGTAGAAAATACCCCACCCCCTCAGATTGCAGTGATAGAAGCTCAAGGGCCGGTATTAGAGAACATCAACCATACAGCCACAGAGGTATGCAAAGCGCTGATGGATTTAGATGTTCATAAAGCTACAGGTCCTGATGACATATCCCCTCATGTGCTTAAAAAATGCGCAAGCACAATATCAGTGGCACTAAGTATCATATTTAAGGAGTCACTGGAGTCGGGGGAGATTCCAAGATGCTGGAAACAAGCAAATGTGATACCTATCTTCAAAAAGGGAAGGAGGGATACGGCTCTGAATTATAGACCAGTTTCCTTGACCAGCATAGTTTGCAAACTTATGGAGAAACTACTAAGGAAACATATCTCTCTTCACTTGGAATCCTTCAACTTTTTGTGATTAACTAATTGTGATTACCTAATTGTGTTTACGGGAAAGAGCCCAAAGCTCGTATCTTCCCGTCTCCTGATCGATTCCATTTTAGACTTAGTGATACTTATCATACCTGTCCTTAAAACTATGGATTGAGATAGCATTAACTACCTCCTCGCTTAGCCAATTCCAATTATCAACTACTCTTACACTGAAAAAGTATTTCCTTACATCCTGCAAAGAAGTTTTCTTACCAAGCTTCAAACTATGACCTCTAGTTCTAGAGCCAGCCATATCAAAATATCGATCCCTATCCACTCTATCATAACCATGAAGGAATTTAAAGACTGTCACCATATCCCCCCTCATTCTTCTAGCTTCGAGTGATGGTAAGTCTAATTCCCTCAGCCTCTCATCATAACTGAGATTGCGTATTTCTGGCACCAGTTTCGTGGCATGTCTTTGAACTTTTTCAAGCTTAGCTATGTGCATTTTCAAGTGCGGAT
>JAXCGZ010000122.1:22500-42500 GCA_037179515.1 Halocaridina rubra | reverse complement strand
TTACAATTTACCGAATTTACAATCTTAGGTAAATAAAGAATCTCGAAGATACCAAAGGAGGAAGATTAATGATCTTGTACAAAAACAACCCCACCTTTTTTTTTTTCCTTGATGTTCTCCCTTGAGGGTGAGTGGACCTTCCTTTGTGGCCCACAGGTGAAGTAAGATTTTGTTAATTGGAGGTGGTATTCGCTCTTGAGGGTGAATGGGCTTTCCTATTTGATACGGAGGTGGGGTGAAATCTGGTTATTGTTGATGGTATTCACTCTTGAGGGCGATTGGACTTTCCTATTTTGGCCCGTAGGTGAGGTTGTGCAACACTGTAAAGATAATGGAAAACATAAAGTGTTCAGTTGAGGATTATTAGTTTACATCAAATAATTTTAATGAATTCCTGTTTTGGTGGTGAGAGAGAGTTATTACATGCTTATCTTGGTGGAGGGTATTGACTGATGATATTTAGTAGACTGTTCATGTAGTTGTTTGCTTCTAGTCTGATTATGGAGCTAGCAACATGAAGGGCATTTGGATCTTCGCTGGATGTTGCGGGGGCACCAGTTTTCCGTCGAAATTAAGAAAAGTAATCACATTCAAGGATGTAGTGGAGCAGTGGATGTGGTGAGGCTACCTGGCAAAAGGTGCATTCCCTGATGATATCATCCACTATTCGCCAGGTGCACTTGTACCAGAGTCTCAGACAGTACACATTGACCGCCGTGCTTTGTCGAAGGTTCTTAGGCACGGTGATTCGCTGAAGATCAGTGATGGCTTTGTACCACCAGTTGGTGGGGGAGCCAATGTCTGTGCACTGGTTGTGTTTGCTTATTAAGGCGTTAAGGAGTGACTTGGTGGCTTTGTTTTTTATCTGTTGAATCCCAGGAGGCAGAGATATTTGGATTTCTGCTCTAAGAGAGGCTTGTTTGGCGGCTTGATCGGCTTTTCCAAGGCTGGTTTTCCTGTGGTAGTGGCTGAGGATGGTGGTGATGATATGTACATTGTCTCTGAGGAGTGGCATCTTGATGGCCTGTAAGGCGCCTTTAGAGTCAGAGAGAATTAGGGCATGGTCAGCGCCTTGCTGGATGAAGAAGTCGAGGGCATTGGCTATTGCAAGAAGCTCAGTCTGGAGCGATGAGCAGGAGTTTGACAGTCTCCAGGATAGGATGTGGTTTCCAGTGGTGAAGGCGGCGGCTGAGGCTCCAGTTTCTTGATTTACTGAACTGTCAGTTTAGTAGAATGAGAGTTTGGCCTGCTCCAGCTCTGAATTTTGTCCTTGTATATGTTTTTAAGGACAAACGGGTTTACCAAGCTTTTGGGGTTGTCAGGGAGCTCGATCTTTATGTCGAGTGGTTGGTTATTCCATGGGGTTTGGCATCTGTATTCAGGAAGCGGAGTGTCCTGTATCTTGGCTAGGATGCTCTCCCTGACTGGCAGTGCTTGCAGGCTAGCGCAGACCTTGGCTGCCCAGGTTCTAGGATGGTGGTTGGGGTGGCGATTGAGGGCTAGATGGAGATTTGTGCCAGCGAGGCATTTATGTTGGGCAGTGGTGATTTTGGCCACAAAGAGGGTCAGTTTTTGCTGAGCTCTGAGTATGAATGGTATGAGTCCCGATTCCATCTGGATGTTTTGTCTCTTGGTCCACATGGGGGCTCCTAGCATGGTACGAATGGCGTTGTTTTGAATTACTTCTATCTTGTCCCACTGTTGGTCTTAAAGTAGCCAGAGTGTGGGACAAGCATAGTCTATGAGGCTGTGTATGGCTTGTACATAGAAGCTTCTGATAACATTAAATGATGCACAATCGTAGAGGCCCGACATCTGACGAAGGACCGCTTTGCTGGCTGCACTTGTCGCGCAAGTGTTGAATATCAGGTCCAAACGTTAGTCTGCTGTCGATGATTACATCCAGGTATTGGTGCTTGGTAACCCAGTCCATAGGCTCATTACCTATGACAAGATTAGTGACTGGTCTCCACTGGTGGATGGGAAGGGCCTTGGTTTTGCGGGCATTGATTTTAACTCCGAGGGAGATGGAGGCTTGGTGAATCTTGGTGAGGCAGCGCTGTGTCTTGTTAGAGATTCTGTCGCCTATTGTGACAAGGGCAAAGTCATCCTCATAGTTGAAGAGTTTGGCTCCATGTGGTAGTGCGATGTCCATGTGTTTTTCCATGAGACAATTAAAGAGGGAGGGGTTAAGGATTCCACCTTGGGGGGTCCCATTTTCGTGGTTTTTGTAGGTGGAGTATTGCCCATCTACTTTGACTCGTGCACTATGGTTTTGTAGACTCTGCTTGATCCATGATAGAAGGTTACCTTTGATCTGCTTTGAAACGAGAGCTGAGAGTATCGCTGGCACATTGGCTAGTTCAAAGGCCTTCTCTAGGTCTAGAAAAACGATGTATCCACTGCAGTTGTTGATAAATGATAGCATGGAGGCTATGCATTCTGAGGTGCCTAAGCCAGGCTGGTAGGCAAATATGTTTTCTGGGAAGGGTGGGCATTTCCAGCGGACTCTGTTAAGTACCATCTTTTCTGCCGTCTTGCTCAGGCAGCTTAGGAAGGAGATGGGGCGAGGGTTGTCAGGCTCCTGTGGTTTTGGGATGGGCTGAATGTCTGCTATGTTCCATGAGGCTGGTCTGATTCTTCGTGTGTATGTTGAATTGATCAGAGAGAGCAGAGCAAGCTCCCCTTGGGGCCCCATATTTTGAATCATTGTGTATGTGATTCTATCAGCACCTGGGGCTGTGTTCTTAGAGCTTTTGCTTACTCTTAGTAGCTCAGTCAGAGAGAATGGGGCATCTGTTTCATCTTCAGTGTTGATGGCTTCTTCTATTTCTCCCCATCTTGCAGTGGTGAGGTCCTGAAGAGTTGTTCTGGTGGTGATGGGGAGCTGGTTGGAGCTTGCTCTATCCGCTAATTTGATGGAGAGTTCTGCTGCTCTGCTAGGATCCGTGTGGGGGATGACTTTAGGAGGTTTACCTTTAGCAAAGTAGTTAATGCTCCTCCACATCTGGCCCACAGGGGTGAGAGCATCTAGGTGGGAACACCACTCTAGCCATTTTTTCCTCTTAATGTTGCGTGTCTCTTCATAGACATGTTCTTTGACTGCCTGGAGAGTGCGGTAGGAGTTTTCCGTGCGACGTTTCCTGTACATTTTTCGGATGACGTTGAACCGGTGATTGAGTTCTTTAACTCTATCACAGTAGTACCACCTGTCCTGATGAGTGATATGTTGTGGTTTACAGAGGGGGATGGAGGAGTTTGCTGCAGCTTGCAGGGCAATTGACTAGCTCGGCCTCTGCTTGGTCGATGTCTTCGGATGGTGTGTAGGCTGAAAACCAATTGCTGAGGTGCTCCTGGAATCGGCCCCAATCGGCCTTCTTGAAATTTCATCGAGGGGGAGGAGCAGGGATTTGGAAGATTTCAGGAATTGGCAGTGTGAGATGGATGTCGTTGTGGTCGCTTGTGACCAGGGGATGAACTCTCCATGTGGCGTCTTGCTTTAGGGAGTTGGAGACAAAGGTGAGGTCCAGTATTCCACCTCTGTCATGAGTTGGCTTATGATTGTTGAGAAGTGAGATGTCTTCTTGGTCGTCCAGCAGGCTCATGATGTGTCTGCCTGCAGCACAGGGGCGCTCATACCTGAATCTTGGATGGTGCGCGTTGAAGTCGCCTCCTATTACCAAGTCACGATGACTGGCTAGCTCGAAGAGGGTAGTCAGGTCTAAGCCACCATCGTGTTGTCTGTAAATGTTGTACAGATCTATGCAGCTGCCCTGAAGTTTGATGTTAACAGCGAGGACGTGGACATCTTCACCGCAGTAGACTGGTCGGGTTATTTCCTTGGCTAGCAGGTTTTTCCTGATGAAGGTGGCGCTGCCTCTGTTCTCCCCCGGAGACCAGTGCTGGTAGAATCCTTTGTATCCTGAGAATTTTGGAGTGTTTTGGTCTGTACATAGGGTTTCTTGAACCATGATGACATCTGTGTTGTCAGCCTTGGCAATGCGTTCAAGATGTTGTACCTTGTGTCTGAGACCGTTGGCATTCCAGTGTAGGATCCCGAGATTAGACATCTTGATGATTTAAGGAGGTGGAGGCGGTAGGAGGGGTGGTTTGTTGAGGCTGATGGTGGGTTCTGGAGATGAGGGCTTGGGCGACAACATAATGGGCTACTTCGACGACTTGATTGTAGGCATCTTGAGGAGAGGCTTTGGTTTCGAGGAGTCAGATGGCTGCCTGTATGGCTTCAATAATAATGTTGATGAGCTCATTTACTGTGAAGAGGGTTTGCTGATGGGAAGAGGAAGCAGAGGAAGGTGTCTGGATAGGCTTTTGGGGTGCGGGGGTATGGGATTTAAGTCTAGGGTCCCGGGACCTGGTGTGGTGAGTGGGTGTGTGTGTGTGGTCTGAGTGTTGCATATGACTGTATTTCGTGTTGCATGGGGTGGAGGTGTTGGTGTGAGTGTTGCGTGAGGGGATGGTGGGAGTGTGAGTCTTGTTTGGGGGGATGGTATGAGTGTGAGTGTTGTGTGATGGGGTGGATGGAGTTGGTGTAGGGGTGGAAACTGCAGGAGGTGTGATCTGTGTGTTACTAGCTGGGTTGGTGTTGTGTGGTGGGTTTTGGGTGTGGAAGTTTGGTGTGAGTGGGGCAGGAAGGGGTCTTTGCCAAGGATTGGAGGTGGAGGGAGGAGCTGGGATGAAGTTGGAGGTGGTGTGATTGTTGGCAGGGGCAGAGGGAGGGACTCTTTGAGGAATCCTCTTCAGCCTTTCTGGGCAACGGTTGTTCCATGCATGATGGTTTCCCTTACAGTTTGGGCACTTGGCAACTGTTGCTTCATTGGCCTTGAATTTGCTGAGGCAGCGGTCAGTGGAATGTCTCCCACTGCAGACTGCACATCTCTCTGGGAGATGGCAAGTATTTCTATGGTGCCCAAATCTTTGACACCAGAAACATCTCAGTGGTTCAGGAGTGTAGTCTCTAGTGTTGAATTTGCCCCAGATGCCGAGGTTCACTTGCGAAGGGGGTGGACCACAGATGTGGACCAGAACTTGTTTTGAGGGGAAGGTTTGGCCCTCTATTTTGGAGGAGCAACATGAGGCAGCAGTAATATATGTTTGCTTGGTTAGCAGGTCAATTGACGAAGCAACAGGGAATCCAATGAGGATTTATTTCCTTATTTTTTGGGCAGGGTTCGTCTCTGCCAAGTGAGGTGAGTTGAGGCTGCCGATCTTCTCTGCAGCTTCTGCTGAGGATGGGTGGATGATAAATTCACCCTGTACATTAAGCTTAATTTTGCATCCAAACTCTGTGAGTTGGTCTTCCAACTCTCTAATTAGGTCATATGCCTCTTTAGTGGAAGGAGTCTGAACTTTGAACTTTGATATGGGCTCTCTATCGGTCTTTGGGGCTGGGGGGGGAGCTGGGACAACAGCACTCTCCTGGCTGCTGCCAGAGGCTGACCTTGGCCTCTTCTATCCCACAACCGTCCACCCCTTTTGAGGGAGGTCGAGTTCCATTCTCCCCTCGGGGGGGGGGGGGGGAGCCGGCGAAGCGGCAGAGGCCATGACTAACAACTAGTCATGGATAACACAGATTTCACTAAGTATATATCACTTGCACTGTTTGTCAATTTCGTTTAATGAAATATAGGGGCCTTTTGGCTGGATCACTTCAGTTATTTGGAACACTACAACACTTTATCACTAAAACAGTCTTCTATCTTTCTTCTCAACTCTCGTGAGAGAGGGGAGTGCAAACAGAAAAATGCAACGGATCACCTTGGTTATGAGACACACCACACAGTATGTTCAGCACCAAGTGGTCTTTTTATTTCTCTTCCCAGCTCTCTAAAGAGAGGGAAAAGCAGACAGAATATAAATGCAAAGGTGAAATTTGAACACTTTCTAGAGAATTGTGGAACACACAATAATGTGTGTTCAACTAAATCAAAACAACACAAAAGCACACAAAACAAAACAAAACAAGGCAATCTTTCTGTTTCTCTCTTTGGCTTGTGAGAGAGGAAGAAAAGAAAACAGAGATACTTAGTTTTTTTTTTTTCTTGTAGCAGCTTCCACCTCAGATCAGGGATGGAGTGGAGGAGGAGAAATCCACTTCACTGGTAGGAAGAGGCTTCAACTACTTTATTTCTGTTCACAGTGACTGCCGTGCCATAAATATATTGACAACGTAAAGATAAACTTCTTCTCGCGCTGACAAAACGTATCACTAATTAAACAGATAATACGGTACGAAAGCGTTCATCAGAAGAATGTTATCACGTACACACGAAGTTCGTCCGTTTGACACAGCAACTTTTGACCCCACCTTTAGGTTAGAAAAGACAGTATCGAATCACTGTGATATACTGATAGTAGACTGTATTATGTAAAGTTTTAATTTTATTGTAATACTAGTATATTTAGCTACAAATAACCCCGAAAGAAGCCAAAGAATAAAAATAGAAACAGAAAAATTAATAAAAGACTATGAACACTCACCAATCATTGTCCTATTTTGTGAAACATATGCACAAATAAGAACAGAATATAGTTTTTTTTTTTTTAGCACAACCATATATAGAAAAGAAAATTGAAATAATAGCTAATATATTGTTATTTAGATATTGTAGTGAAAAAGACGTCTAAGAAAGAAAAAAAATTATAAAAAGAATTTGTAGAAAAAGAAATCAAATAATAAAAACCGCACAAACAATCTAACAAAGGAAACCAAGACTTGGGAGCCGTTACAAAGGCATATCCCACCCAACTATACTACTACTATTATGACAAATTGCATCAGCGTTCCCAATAGGGATACGAAAGTATCGTTTGGATACCTTCTGAAGAAGGCCATAGTTTCTTATGACGCTGAGTAAAATTGTACGAAATGGATAATTTGGATACTTTTTCATCTGTTTTCTACCTTCTTCCTACGGTTTGAAAGATTATGAATTTCTTCGTATTCTCTCTCTCTCTCTCTCTCTCTCTCTCTCTCTCTCTCTCTCTCTCTCTCTCTCTCTCTCTCTCTCTCTCTCTCTCTCTCTCTCTCTCTAGTTACGAGTATGAAGCTCTTTCCCGTAAGTACAATTAGATAATTAAAATTAGGTAATTAGGTCACGAAATTCATAAGTACTTTTTATATATATATTTTCGTTGTTTTATTTAATGGGCTTTTCCTACCATATATATATATATATATATATATATATATATATATATATATATATATATATATATATATATATATATATATATATATATATATATATATATATATAGTGATAATATATATGATTTATACTTTTTAGATACATTTTGATTTGCATGGGATATGTTTTTGGTCATTATAGTACCTTTTGGTGGTTTTGGGATAAATTTGAAATTTTCCACTGGGAACACTGAATGGCATTCAAGTGTCAACAGTCTCAACACCCAACAGTGCCAGAGCCATCAGGAGCAAACTTTCGATCAGTTTAGGCGTGGACTTGCTACCTGACCAAACTTCGTGTCTTGCACATACAAGAAAGGAGATGGAAATAGGATGTGACATATACGTTAATCAATAAAATTAATTTATTAATTCAGTTTATAATTAATTAGAAGTCATGGCACAGAAGTTGACACATAAGTTCAAAGATTTGTTCAAAGGCGATGACAAGGTGAGAGATTTTATATATTAACATATAATCCCCTCTTTGAGGGGGTGACAGAGTCAAAGCACACATTCACTAGAACTAAGGAATTACGGGTTTTTACAGTTCCTCCCTACCTTCCTGGTTGGGTCAACCACAGAGTAAAGCAGGCAAGATCTCTTTTGCTTTGAGGCCTGACAGCCACTGCTGGCTTGTCCCAACTCTGCTTTATAACTTTGTACACTCCCCACAACCACCTGTCCCAGTTTATTGCGTAGCAGGTGCGAGAAACCCCTTTGGCCCTCGTTTTGTATGTTCCATATTTAGAGGATATAGACCGTAAAATTTTACATTTGCACCCCCCAGTAAGGACGAAATCTCTTGACATTTATTATGAAAATTTATATGGTTTAGATATTTTAGTTAGGTTAGTGTATCTGTAAAGTAAGGTGACTTTATAATCGAATGGATTGTTTTGATTGTAAATGTTTACTTTCACACCCTTAGCTAGAAAAATATCACAGAGTTTATGATAATATTAGGTCAGATTTGATTAGGTTAGTTCATCCCATGTTGTAGTAACAAGTTGGTAATATTTAGTATTGTTTTTATGGTATATGTTCACTTTTACACCCTCAGGAAAAATCTCATGATATTTAAATATAATAGAGGCTTAAGTTGGGTTAGGTTAGGTTTGGTTAGATTATGTTTGTTAACCTCTAGTTTAAGAATGAGGAGATATCTGAATTTTTTTTTTATTTTAGGGATTTTGCATATTTTTTCAATGTTTTGTATTTCCAATTGTCTTGGGATTCATGAAATTGACATTAGGCCTATAGTTTTCCAGTGATTTTGTGATGTTTCCAACTTATCTTGAGATATCCTCAAGCCTCTCTCCACCATCAAGAATATGAGAGGGTGGTTGAGAATAATACAACATTAGGAGGGAGGGGGGCGACAATACTAATTCCATGTTCCACTGCGTGTCGTAAGAGGGGCAGAGCAAGGGGACTGGCAATCCCCTCCTTTGTATTTTCTAGTCCCAAAAAGTCAGAGTATATGGTCTAGGCTCAGCCACTCCCCTTATAAGGGTTAAAATGGCTTATATAATATAGCTAGAGATAGATGGGAAAAATTCAGTAGAACGTTGAAATGCAAAATCTTTTTCAGAAAAAGTTGGGAGGGGTGGAATTATGACGTACAACAATATTTATTCATTACAACTAATAATACAATGCTGAATTTCGAAGATTATGCTATTACAAATTTGTAACGACATCTTTTATGTAGACATCTTTTGGGCAAACTTGTGAAAACAACTCCAGCCACTGGGCTGGAAAATTGTGAATATGTATGCGTTTGCCGTAATCTACTAAGCCTTGAATATGAGGCTAATTTAATTATTAGAGACCATTCTTTCTCTTGTAAGGCTTGGGGCTGGTTAAAAGTTTGCAAAGATGGTATTTTAGGGCATCAATGACAATATGAATGGCCATTCCTTAGAGTGAGAAAATGAGAATTAGAGAAATATAAGGATGCTGAAGAAGTTTAGTGGATGAAATGGAACAAATATTTCATACCATTTGCTAAAGATATGAATGAGATCCTGGTGACATGAATTTGTAGGAAAGTTTCACCAAATGTTTGTATACTATTTGGGAAAAGTGAGGGAGCATGAGTGAGCCCTGAACATCCGGGCATTAGAAAGATTACAAAGATGAATTGCTTCTTATTGATATTAGAATCTAGTGAGATATGTACATTATAGAAAACTACACCAAGTGTATGTGAAGATTGCAGGTATAATGAAGTAAACATGTACTGTACCTGGTTGTGGAAAAGTGCCATTTCAGGAGTGCCAAACAATATTCTGGGGTATTGGTGATTATATAGTTGACGTCATGCCCTTTGGATGGAAGACACTGGGGTCTCCTAGCTCCCTAGTAATGTGTTACTAGCTAACTGTTTGGAGAAACTGGGGTCCTCCATGACCCCAAAAGTATTTACAGGCTATGTCATGGTGAATATGCCAAAGTGAGGTATGATTATAATCTTGCACTGTGAAATTTTAATAATAAATATTTGAACTGCTGCCGTATGGGGTTGTTCTAAAGTTGGGCTTTTTTACTAGTTATTAATGCAGCTCTGTTTAGCGCGCTGAGGAGAGATACAGATACAAACAAACAAACTTTATTTTCATTTCAATACAACGGGTATTCGTCAGCCAGGGCAAGCCCCAACCCCCTACTGTGGTGTCCAACCACATTAAGTAAAGAGAAACAGAGATGGAGAGTGTAATGACTTGTCAGATGTGAAGGGATAATAGAAGATGTGTGATGAATATCCAAGAATATTATGAACCAAGTTACAAACATTCCCTGTTTCAAACAAAAACCTTCCCGGTATCTACCCATTTACTAATAATGTATGTATTACTGTACTGTATTATTTCATTATTATTACTGTATTGAAATTAGTTTCTACTGTATACTTTGTTTTTGTAGTAATTAAATGTGTTTAGCCAAAGCACTGTACAGTACTGCATATGTATTTACTGTACAGTACTTTTGTTTTACTTAAACACAACTTACAAACAATTCTACTTATGAATGGTCTTCTGGAACCTAACTCGTTTGTAAGTAGGAGAGTGTCTGTATTTGGTTTAGTATTTTTCACTGGTAGTGAAATGAGACAATGAATGCATTTGATTGATTTGAAGTGGAGTGATATAATATAATGTAATATTTACTGTGATGCCTCTTTTACTCATTTAATTCTTGCCACAGATAGATTTTGCATAAGGAAATAGCTTAGCATATATGGGAATAAAATTAGTATTGTAATTGTAACATAAGTAATATAACCCAAGTAATTACAGTATACTGATTATGAACGTATATAGCACTTTAAAAATTGCAACTGGCATGAGGCCATTAAAAAGTTTCACACTCATGTTTTTAAAATTTCCATTTTTATTCCCTAAAACCCAGTCTCTTTATATTTTAGATAGTCTCATATATCATACTTAAGGTCTTAAATATTTATATGCTTGTTAAATAGATTATAAATTAAGCTAAGTCATGTGAAGTCAATAGAGTCTTTTGACGCTGTTCATTTTGAATTCTACTTATGCGTCGTGACGTGACATGAATCGTAGTGACCTGATGCGATTCAAATCCCTAGGTGTAAATGCAGCCTAAAAGTTGCAAGTAGACTTGAAAGAAGTCTTAATGAATGGAGTGTATATTTGTCCAAAGTAACATTTAGCATTATAATAATAATCTTTAATTTCTTTTTCATGTTTAATTTCATGAATATATCTCTGGTAATCCAGCTACAAATGGACCTTAACTTGTTTGGGTAAATGGCTATATATATCTTCTCGAGTCAAAACATATTTATGCTGGATTATGACCTATTCAACACTAGAATAAGGAAAAAGCTCATTAAATTCTGGCACTCATAAAAAAAATAAAGTGAAAAACCATTATAACTGTACGTCAGGACATATTAAAAACTTTTAACTGTTCAGTGAAAATATGATATCTTATTCTCCTTGAAATCAGGAATCTGCTTTCTTATTATGCACGATCTACTCAGAGATACATATGTATTCACCAAGTCATAGGATAGCTCAGCTAATAAAGGCTTCCCATAATAAATGTTCATATGACCGTGTATATTTCCAGGAGCCGAAGAAGCTAAAGAGAGGCGAGCCCATAAGCGCTGATGAAGTAGTGTCTTGGTCCGAGGCATCTGGTTTTCCTAACCTTAACCGAAGAGGTCAGGAAGCGTTCTTCAAGTAAGATTCATGCTGGATTTTAGTTAGTATTTTTATGTATTTTATATATTTTTTTCCTGGGGTGCTGCATCTCTGATCACCTTTTAATTGCACCATATTTACTCAGAAGGGATATATAAAAACTTACAAACCTATGCATTGCTGTACTGTATTTAGTCTATCTTCATTCCTGTACTATATTTAGTCTATCTTCATTCATTCGTTTGGTAGACACAGCTAGCCTGTCGTAATTTTTTTTACAAACATTGGCAGTGATTGTACGTTTGAGATTTAGGAGCAATGTAGCAATTCTTTGTGTGAATCATATAGATTTTAACTGAATGTTTGCTGATTCATACTCATGGCTTTTAACAGTTCCAATTCAGTATTATTTTTGACTCATAATCTACTTAAAATTATCGATTTAAACTGAATGTTTGCTGATTCATATTCATGGCTTTTAACAATTCCAATTCAGTAATATTTTTTACTCATAATCTACTTAAAATTATCAAGTGATTTTGGATGAAAGTTGTTGTCTCAGTGAATTACAATTTATGAAGATTACTTTCAGTAAGAACTCGAAATCTTGAGGCATTGGGATGGTTTCTTATCACTGCTTGTCCTCGCTCCCTCTTTCTATAGTTTCTATTGCTATGTGACTCCTTCCTTACGACACGTGTAAAGTATTACAGTATTACTATTATTATTATTATTATTATTGGAAGCTACGGTAGTTGAGTGGTCAATGTACTTGACTCTAGAGTTGACAGACCCGCAACTGAGACCACCATGGGGCGCTAGGAAGGGCATCCAGCCTTAATCCTCTGCCACAGTCTGTCTGTGTCCACCCCTTTAATGGGGACTGACATTGACACAAAACTTGGAATTATTATTATTATTATTATTATTATTATATTGCAGATTCCTCAGGGGTGGCAATTATGAAGAGGAGGATAAAGAAATAGAGGAAATAGATTTGACCGCTGATGGAATGTCAAACAATGCCAGAAGATATCAGTTTTGGCTAAAATGTCGGAACATGAATTTAGAGTCTCTGTTTGGTGATTATATACTGGACGATGAAGTAAAACTCGATGATGCGCAGGAAAGTTTTAAAAAATTACAGGATAAACAGGGTGCAGACCAGATAAAGGATATAACTGAGTTACAGGGCAAAGCTCGGGTATTAGACACGTATTTGGGCATTTTGAAAGAAAGCATGGCGCCAGATCTCAACACAGAGTTTTTGACGTTTCGGGAATCATTAAAGAAATTAATAAAGAAATAAAATCTTGATATGTAGTGAATGAGTTTCTCATAGAGTAATAAGTACTTTTAAATTTCTGCCTTTTTGATTGCCTTAGGCTTTGGGATGCATTCAGTACATACAGAAGTATTGGTACCAATAGACCAGAGTTATATGAGATGAGAGGTGAGAGTATGACCTCAGAAATGCCATATGCTTTTATATTAATGTATTAGGAGACTACTGTATTAATTTGGAACGTTTCATTAAGAAGTATAAGAAAGTGAATTCATGTCTTTTGTAATTTTTGCTTTAAGTTTGTGTTATGTAAGTTCTCTGTACTCTTATACAAGAGTTATAGTTAGCCATATTTTCCATACGTTGCTATTATGCTTTATGTTATTCTTTTTCTTTACGGTGGAAATTTTATAATTGGATCAGATAATCTTCGCCACTGTGTGCATATAACAACTGGATATTTTGGTGTATTCGTCACTCATCTCTTACTATCCCCTCACATATAGCAACCCACAACACTCCCCATCTCTGTTTTTTTTTACTCTCTTATTTTGGTGCCCGGGCCCAATAAGGGCCCACTAAAAATAAAAGCAAATTTGTTACAAGTCATGTGTGTAAGAGAGTATATACCTGAAATAATTGCAATCTTTTGTACATAATGAAAACATAAAACTACTTAATCATTTTCATAAACTAATTATTGCTACGAAACTTGCCCACGTTATGTATCAATGTTAATGGCAATCATGAAAATAACGTAGATTAACCATAATTTAATATTTAATTTGCTAGAGAAAGTTAGCTTGCTTAGATGAATTATTAGTAACAATGCTCAGTTTGGGACCAACTTAAATTTCTTATTTGTTTCATTTCATGTTCTGTAAGAACATGACAAGTATTTTTATAAGTTGTAATAACATCTGGTAGTATGATAAATGAGTAAGTCACGATTGAAGTAATATTGCTTAAATATTGTGTCGTTTGTTTGTTCTCTGTAATGAGTTAGGTTTGGCCGGATAAAATGAAATCTTGATGCTTTGATTATTATGTAACGGAGGTCGAATTTCTGTCACATGGAACATATGACGATATGTATTTTCAGATATTCTATTGCGTTCTGCTCCGTATTTCATTGGCTCATTTAATAATTTGTTGTAAAGTGAGGAAATTAGGAAGTAATCATGTTTCTTGGATATATATGAGTAATATTTTTTTAAGTAGTTCGTTAGGGGTGAGAGTAACAGTTCTTGTCAATGTTTATTTGTCTTGACATTGATAAACATGCTAGAATGTGCCTTTTGATAACTAAACAGGTTTAAAAGCATGGTGTGAATGCTTACCATTTTTAATCATATAAGTGTTTTACCTTAGTAACTATAGTTGATAACAAACTAAGTACCCATAGAATATGATAGGCAGGCTGGTGTGTTAATAGTAACATCTCCTATCCATTTGTCTTGTCTGGATGAAGGGGCCAGTTTTGGTGCTATATTTGCTTTTTATGAGACGTTGTTACTTGGCTGTGTGTGTCGGGAGGTAACTACATATATGTATACATATTGAATTTCATTTTCATAAAATATTTTTAGTGGCATGTCTTAAAACTGGTTTACATTCCCTCATATCTATATATCTTATGGCAACTGCTGTAACGTAATCAGTAGAGTGCTTGATTAGGAAGGGGATGGACTCGTGTATGAGCCCACTGTGGGGCGATAGGAAGGGCGTCCAGCCTCAGTTCCCCAGCTTCAATCCATCTGTGCCCATCCCCAAATGGGAACTAATAGCGATGCATAAAATTTACTTATATATCTTTATCTGTCTCTTTAAAGATAATATTTTAAAATGCGTCGTAGTCATAAAGCTGTTACATTTTCCCATGTGTGATCACTTTATTTTTTATGTGGTCCGTGCTCAATTTATTTTGTTTTTTCTCATAATGGAGTATTTCATAACTCATGTTGGTTTCTTAAAACTAGTTAAGTTGTTTTCAAGTGTAGTTTGCGACAAAAGAATTATCACGTTGTCAGGTCTCTTCCGTATGCAATTACTTATTAATAGTTATCATATTATCCATAGTTACTCATTTTGTTTGCATATGGATGCAACCCTTGTTTTGTTTATGTTTGCTATATTAACAATATATAATGTTTATGGTTTTCTACTTTGTAAACTAATATTATTATAACTCAGTTTTTTATCGTTGTATTTGTTGGGGTATCGTCTGTTCACTTTGGAGAGGAGCTTATGTATGAACAAAATGGTTTATGTTATTGTTTTGATAACTGTAACGTAAAAGAAGTCCTTTAGAAATTTATTGTTTAGTAGTACATTAGATTGATAATCAAAAAAGTTTGTAAAATATTCATATACACAGTATTTGGATCTTAATGATGGATGAGTAATAGAAGAAAAATAATTGCCAATATCATTATGGCTTATATATTCGATGATGATTTAATGAGGAGAATTTTTTTTCCCCAATTTCATTTAGTCTTTACAATTATCATACAATATACGGTACTTAGTAATTTTTCTTGTATGCAATATCTCTCGCAGTTACTGGTTTCTTTTCAGTGTATCTATGTTCCTGATATGCGTTTTTATAAGTTTCACCCTTTTCATGATTATATGCTTGTGCTTGTTATTTTACGTGCATAGTCAAGCAACAATATTGATAAGCCTAGGTAGATGAAAATATCAAAAGGAATTTTAGATGAACGATACGGTCTGTTGTGTTTCATTGCAATAAATAATGATTCTAATCGGTGTAAAATCTAGTGTCTGATCTCTGTTATTGTAAAGCAGGTTCTAATTGTGACCTTTATCCCCTAGAGAATCCCTGGCACTTTGGAACTTGTAAATAATGACCTCTATCGTTTAACGATACCGTGGCACTTGTAAATTAATTATTTTTTTATTCGATTGTGGGAATTGTTATAGCAAAGTGGTAGAATACTCACTTTGGGAGGTGACGGACCCATGTTCGAGCCCACGGCGGTGTGATAGGAAGGGCATCCAGTCTTAAATTTCCATCTTCATTCCGTTTGTGTTCACCCCCTAAATGGGGACTAATAGTGACACATAATACTTAACAAAATTAATAATAAAAATGAATGTTAATGTCTGCAGCATTAAAAGAAGTACTTTAAAATCTTTACTCATTTGTTAATAGATATTATATATGGCAGCAAAATAACTTCATGAAGTAATATTTTGAGTGGCTTTAGTTACGATAAGAAGCTTTGGAAAAATACTCTCTCCATTGCAGATTTACATATCCTATGTATGTGTATTCTGTGAGGTAGAGTTAATATATATCTAGTTGTAGATTTTTTTTTTCTATACTCTAGAGGGTAATTGATGTTTTCCTCCATGCAGTGTTAATTATATTATATTGTCAACAGTATTTCCTATGCAAACTGCGTGTGTTTATTTGTTTTACTTACCTTATTGTGTATATTTTATATTTTTTCATTGTCTTCTGTTACATAAACTTTCTTTGTAGCTTAAAGTCCACAGAACATTCTTTTAATTTTTTCTTTTCAAGTTTTTATGTTACATACACTTGCCATGGAACATTAAGGTCTCATAACGTAGTACTTAAGTTTATCCAGAAGGTGTATTCATTGTCTTAGGGTTTAAAGTATACTTATTGCAATACTTATGAGGTTTAGAACATTGGTAAAAATAGAAATTTTATTTTAGAATTTATACATACAGACAACTTTGCTTTATATAATTTGACAGATCATAGTGAGATTTGTTCTAAGTACTGTATTTTGAAAAATGAACAATTTCAGTGTGTATAGAATGTTATGTAAGAATTTATATACAACTTGGCTTTATATTTAATGTCACAGATCATAGTGAGCAATGTTCCATGTATTTTAAGAAATGAAGACTTAATGTGAATATTAGTTCAGATTTGAGATACTGATACTCTTATGAACTTCTTTGACTTGTGTAAAACAAGTTAGTTATTCTAAACCTCAAAGTGGATATTCTTCATTGGAAAACTATTGTAATGCTAATAAAGTCTTTTGCAGGAAGGCACCGTCCTAGCCCTCAGTAGAAAAGTGAATCCAAGTTGTAAAACTGATCTCGGAAAACTATAGTAATGGTGGTAAGACTTTGCCAGCTTTTCAATGACCCATAGCTGGTAGCTGTTAGAAATTGCTTTGCTAGGCTCACTACCTAAGAGATGCTTGAAGTAGGGCGACTGGAGATGCAAAATTATGAGAAGGTTATGCACAAGCTGCCTAAAGTTTTGTCTGTATGTAATTGTAATATACCTCTGTATTGCAAAGTTCCTTAAAACTTAGTTTAGTTTTTTCATAAAGATTTGATATAAACTTGTTTTCATTGTGATTTTTTTTTTCAGATTTAGAGAAACTTGTGGTCTGTTTTTGGAATATTCCATTGGTAATTGGCTTGATGTTTATTGTTGACGTGATCTTACAATTTCTTTAGTTGCTAACCTTGTCAAGTTTACGGATATTGGTCGAGAAACAGCAATTGAAACTTTCTGTTGTCAACTAAATGTCCTCTGGATAATTTTGTAATTTCATATTTGAAGCTAATAACATAGTCGTTTATTTACCAATTTTGTTTTATTTATGTGGAGTAGTTGTTGTTACCTGAGCTGTCATTGAGGGAGATCACTGCTGATCTTAGGCTTTTCCTCAGAGCTCTTTGGGAATGTATAAAGTATTGATGGCGCATGTGGTCGTGTTCTGTGGAAGTTTCCATTATGATTTGCTATCTTATATCTCTGTTGCTCGTGTTTGATTTATTTTTTGAGCATCATATTTTTTTATACTTCCTTGCTTATTGAGAGAGATAGTAACTGATTGTAGTTCTTTAGACTGACTCTCTGGGATTAATGCATTCCATTTTATTTTTTATTGTTTTTGATTGATTTAACATATGGGCCACCTACATTCCATATCTTGTAAATGTTTTTGATTGATATTACATTTTGGTTCATTCATTCCATTTTCTGTAAAGGCTCTCAGTTTTTTAGCACACATTTCCAAGCATTCATGATACGCAGAATGGGTTGTACATAGCGTTCCCACCTTCTCTACACAGCACGCGAAAATCTAACGACGTCTAGTGGCTACGTGTATAGTCTTTTTGTAATTCAAGTGATCAAATGAGTATACAAATGAGTACACATATAGTACATATTTCATCGCATTATTTACAAAATAAAGCCCAGTATTACAAGGGCGTAGAATTTTGTTCTTCAATATCGCGGCTGTGGAAAAAAATACGGGTAGTTGTCAGATGTCCGATTCCCATGCTAGCAGACGAAATTCTATGAAGAATTTTCACTGCTTGTAAGCTGCAGATTTCTCACCCCATGACATTTTCAATCATACTAATTCTGGGAGTTTCTTTGCTCTTACCAAGTTTTTTTTTAGAAATCGTTTATGTCTCTGCTTATAAAAATTACTCTTTCCTTTCCTAGAAGTAGTCATCATGGAGTCTGTTTATTAAACAGCTACAGTATTTGCTCCATTGCATATTCTTTTAATTCCTTTCTTGTTTTTGTGACGATATACAGTACTAAAAAGCAGCGACGGGGTAATTCTGCATAGAAATAACCTTTCACCACTTGCAAATATTACAGTTTTGTATGTTTTCTAGCTTTGAGATGTTTTTCATCTCTCCTCTACCAGTTCTGTTTTGCACCTTATGAGGTGTAAATACCTCCTCTATGTTCCCTTGTGTGTCATAAAAGTCGACTAAGTGGGGCTGAGCAAGGGAACTGGGAATCACTTGCTTTGTATTTTCCTCCAACAAAGAGTCAAGATATTGTTTGAATCAGCCATCTATCTTCTAAGGGGGATTATGGTATTATATATAAATAGGCTACTCGAGTAGTATATCACAATTCATGAGGGCATTGCAAAACCTTTCATGGTATGTGCATCTCTTTCACAGGCTGCTATGGGATTTTGTTTATCAAACCGACATGATTCTTCTCTCTCCTTATATAAATCTTTTGATCCCACTTTCTGTATCATGCATACCTTAGATTAATCGTCTACAAAATTATTTAATAATTCATTTATAATGGTATTATCCAATTACTTAAGAACATATTCATAATTCCTTTATGGTTGTTCCGGTTTTACGTCACGAACTCCCTTTTCTACCAAGGGCTAGGACGGTTGCCTTCTTTTGAAGGACTTGTTTTGGCAGATGTAATCCTTACCCTGAGTGCATGCCCTTGCTAACCTCAGACCGTGACGGGGTGCGAACCCTCGACCTGCGGCATCAGAGTCGCGGATGCTACCACTTGAGCCGCGGTGACTACTATAATTCCTTTATGGTTGTACAAAGTTCTAAATAACCTGCTACTGTATATTATTGAAGAAAAAAAAAACAGTACCAGAGACTGCTGGTATTGAAGACATTTACTAATATTTTCTTAGTTCTCAGAGCAACATAACAATCCAATATATGTCAACTCTGTCAACATAGAATATATTTTTTTATTGCTTATTTTTCTGTAAGGTGTTGCATGATAGTCCCATATTACTCTTTGTAATACTCAATAATTACATAATGTTCTATGTACTTAATCTTTTACTTAGTAAGCGCCTTTGATTTTGGCCGTGAATATTTTGATAAACTGTAAAATGATTGTAGTATAATTTGTTTAAAATATTCTATAAGTCATGGTTTTTTGTTATTTTATTAATTTTTTCCTCCCTAAGCTTGTGTTATTTGTTTATCAAGTAATGTTGATTTGTTTTATCTTCTTTGTTATTTGTTTCTAATTTCTATGTTTATTAGAACGTTGGATTGAAGAATATTGATTTTTAACTCAGGAATTTCTGTTTGTATAATTGTGATGTGAGAAGCTATATATATAGTGTTTGGAATTAAAACTTTTATTTCAGGAATCCTCTTTAAATTTATGAGTTTGTATATAATTTTTTGATTTGATTAATTTGGAGAAAATGTTAATTATGATTATTAGTCTGTAACTTGTGTTATTATTGTTTTAGCATACTTTGTACAGTTAGGGATCGTGGTGGCTGAGCAGTTAGAGTGCTTGACTCGGGAGTTGACAGACCCACGATCGAGCTTGTTATGGGGTGCTAAGAAGGGCATGCAGCCTTAATTCCTTAGGCACACTCTGTCTGTGTTCACCCCTATTTTGGGGACTAATAGCGACACATAAAACGGAGATTACGTTTATTCTTTGTACAATAAGAAAATCCACTATTTTTTTTTCAGAAATGGAAGTGTTTATTATATGACAAGTTCAAAATACTAAATATTGAGGTGCTATTGTCACAAA
>JAXCGZ010000122.1:12500-17500 GCA_037179515.1 Halocaridina rubra | reverse complement strand
CAACCAACCGCTCCTCTTGGAGTGGCCCTACGTCGGGCCCATTGCAGGAATCTTGCCCGACGCGGACAGGAAGTTTCAGAGCTTTCAAGGATCTTGCAGTCACCACTGATGGCAACAGTTTAAAAGTTGTGGAGTTACCCCGTACTGAAAGCTCACAGGATATAAATGGTAGCACCTTGAGCGTGAAACCCGTCACCAAAAGTAATAGTTTTAGGTCTCACTTGAGTGACAGTTGTGCCCAAAGACCGAGACAAAAAAGTATTGAGGTTATCAAAAAATCCCCAACCAGCCCCACATCTTCAACCTCTGAGATTCCATCTTCTTACGAAGGCTGTCGAAAACATCAAGAATCTGCTGAACAGCCACTGTCTCCTCAGCAGGATTCTAAGGCCCTTGAGGCCATTGCATTCAAAGAAGAAACCCTTTGTGCCACAGCCAAAGAGAAACCACTCTTGACTGACGAGGGCAGCAAGCTAAAGCAGGAGGTTCCTGTCTTATTATCTCCGTCCCAGCGGGTGCAACAGCAGCAATTAACTGCTGCTGAGAGCTTGAGGATACAACAGGAGTGCCTTGCACCTGCAGCTGAGTCCAAGGCAGTCTTTTCCAGTCAAAGGCATCCCAGTGGAAGGAGTAAACACAGTTCAGGAAGCCAAAAACTTTCTGATATTCCCTCTTCCAGTAGTGGAGTAGGGCCCCGAGGAACTGCAGTTGCAGCAGTAGGTAGCACCAGTTCTAAAAGTCTAGGCTCATCTTCATCAGGGTCTCTTCGAGGCCTGCATCAAAGAAACACCACCGTCATGGCCAGCAATGAAGCTAGTTTTCGTGACCTCACTAATCCTACTGTTAATGAATCACTCAAAGCCCATAATGCTTTCACCTTTAAACTCGTCAAAACAGGTAATGCTATATCTACTGTTGACCTATACCCAGTGGTGCAGTAATATCTTTTCAGTACACTGAAATTTAATCTTAGCTAGGCTACTCTCTCGTATCTATAGAAATTCCTTTTACTTTTTAGCTTTCTGTTAGAGGGACATGCAAGGTATATAGCGTAATTAATTCTAGGCTCATTGATGTTTACTTCAAGGATAAAAAATGGGTACTTAAAAAACCTCAATACCTCAGGTAAAATTAAGCACAAACCTCATCCTTTCCTATTCTGAGAATTTTATAAGCAAGCATCTCCAGGGATCCAGGGATCTAGAGACACTACTTGTTGAACTATCAGGTACAGTCGTGGCTGGTAATAAAGTCACAGGTAAAAATTCACTGGTTAGGCTAGGCTAGGTTAGTTTAGGTTTGGGTAGATTTTGCCCGTGACTTTCTTTCCATGGATTCGGTACAGGTGGTCTCTGGTATTGGAAAAAAAATTATATAATCCTCTTAAATATAAATATGGTTAGGACTTATTCTCAACGCCTTAAACAACAGTAATGAAGTGCTAAAGGGTGCAGTAAGGTATGTTGCAAGGGGGGAGGAATAGATGTTAGTGAGAGAGCTCCCAAGACCCAGGTTAGTTTGGTGTCGTCCCAAAATTATCTACTTTCCTCTCCTGCCTAGCCATTTCTCTCTGTTCTTCACAAACATACACGCAGTTACCTACGTACACACACGTGCACACACATACACTCACATCTAACGCTTCACAAATATAGGTCACTGCTATTTCTTCAAACTTTTCTTCACGATAGCCAGGTGCTTCATCTCATCTCTCTGTGTCTGTGTGAAATGAAAAGACTTAGGTTTCAAATGAAATTTGATTGGAAAGGGTTGTGGTTTTAGGAGGATTTAGTATTTCATTCAATCTTAAATATAAACAAATTTTTCTCAACTTCTTGTTTGTACGATAGTAAAAAATGTTGGTGTGTACATGTTGCATATAGGCCTAAGCACACACACACACACACACACACACACACACACACGCACACACACACACACACGCAGGCACGCACACACACGCACACTCACGAAACTGGTGCCAGAAATACGCAATCTCAGTTATGATGAGAGGCTGAGGGAATTAGACTTACCAGTCACTCGAAACTAGAAGTAGTGAGGGGGGATATGGTGACAGTCTTTAAATTCCTTCATGGTTATGATAGAGTGGATAGGGATCGATATTTTGATATGGCTGAGCTCTAGAACTAGAGGTCATAGTTTGAAGCTTCGTAAGAAAACTTCTTTGCAGGATGTAAGGAAATACTTTTTCAGTGTAAGAGTAGTTGATAATTGGAATTGGCTAAGCGAGGTGGTAGTTAATGCTATCTCAATCCATAGTTTTAAGGACAGGTATGATAAGCATCACTAAGTATAAAATGGAACCGATGAGGAGACGGGAAGATACGAGCTTTGGGCTCTTTCCCGTAAACACAATTAGGTAATCACAATTAGGTAATCACACCCCCCGTGTGATTTCGTAATTATGATTTTGAGTTATTTAAAGCATATGTTTAAATTGTTCACGATGACCAGTTCATTTAGAAGGATCCAAATAACAGTGTTTATTTATTCAGACTCTTGATGTACTCTTCATGTATTTTTTGATCAATTTTTTGCCTGATCTTAAAGCAATGTTATACAATTTATTTTTGGTATTTTATAGAAATTTATCTTGCATCAAGTCAGGCAAAGATTAAATAAACCTTTAAATAAACCCTTTGACTGTCTTTTTCTGTCTGTCGTTTTCCTTTGTGTGACATTACCTCATCTCCGCCTTGCCCTTAACTTTTTCTTTTCCTTCGTCTTGTATTTTCTCGTGCCCGGGCCTTTGTTGATGAGGGCAGTTTCTGCCTATCCCGGTGTCACTCTCTTAAAAAAAAAAAATTGTTGGATTAGGTTAATTCGAAAACATTAGGTTAGATTAGGCTTAACCTGAGTTTAACCTAACAATTCACAGGGCTAATTAGTGTACTGGGGGTTGCTAATCTTTACCGGATCTAGATTTTTATATATTCGTTTTCGCAGAGAAACAAAACAGATGAAATAAATTTTGTTAGTGCACAGAAAGTTTTTTCTGTCCAAGATTTGTTCATTTCGAGATTTCAGTCATTGATCAAATGTTATTTTTGTTCACTCGTGGCAGATCTTTAATTTTTTATGAGTGTGACACCGGGACGGGTAAAACAAATTGCCCTCATCGGGCCCATGCACCAAGAATATATTGAGAAGAAAAAGTAGTAGCCTCAGGACAGGGCAGAAATATAGTGACAAAGCACAAGTTAACTTTGATTAGCACATTATGCGATGGGGGATTTCTAAGTGAGAAATTGGGCGCCTCTGTCTCCCATAGGTCAATATCTCTTATGGCTTCTACCGTTGCTTGTTTTCCTTTTTTTGTTTTTTTTTGTTTGTTTGTGGGAGGAGAGAATACCTCCCCCGCGTGCCCCTGCATGTCGTAAAAGTCGATTAAACGTAGTAGACCGAAGTAACTAGAAAGTTTCTCCTTTGTGTCAACCTCCCGTGAAGAGTCAGAGTTTCGCTTTGACACGGCCACACTCTATATTAAGAGGATCATGACCCTTATTTGTAGAGAGATAGAAATCTAGTGTTTAGATAAATTTTCTCTTGATTTTCTAGATATACACGATGATATGCTTATTTATCGTGTTTATGGTTCCTTCATATGCAAATGTCATATTTTCGCCAATATGCGTATGGGTGTGTGTGCGTGCGTGCGTGTGTTATATATATATATATATATATATATATATATATATATATATATATATATATATATATATATATATATATATAACCTCTGTGGCTCAGCACACTAAGCTAAGGACTCCTGTTCGACAGGTCCATGGTTCGAATCAAAGAAATAAGAGGTAAAATATTTGGGATTATTATTATTATTATTATTATTATTATTATTATTATTATTATTATTATTATTATTATTATTATTATTATTATTATTATTGTTCTTGTGTATATATTACTATTTTTGTTAAGATAATAATAATACATACACTTATTGCTATCACATACATTCCACGCACCCATGAATGAATGCACATATGTCTGCGTGTGTTTGTGTGTATGTGTGCATCACAAGCGTGCATGATGACAGCCGCTTATTCAATGTCATGTGGATAATTTTGATTAATTTATTTGATCTTATTTATTTACTCTATTTATTTATATATTTTTGTTGGTGTTTGTTTGTTTATGCTTTTGTTTATGAATAAGTTTTTTTTTATACTTCTCAGTTTACAATAAATTGTTTGCATGTTTATTTTTTAATCTGTTTGTTTGTCAGATAATGTTTTTTTTTTCTAGTGTCTTTCATTATTTATTTATTTATTTATTTAAATATTTATTTATTTATTTATTTACCTTCTGTTATCGGAATTTTTATAGTTTTTTTTTTATATCATGTATAATTATTTTTCGGGAGTTCAGCGACCGAATGGTCAGTGTCCTCGGCCAGGGAGTTGACGGAGCCGAGACACTCTGTGTCCACCCCCTTACTGGGGACTAATAACGACATATAAAAAACGAAGATATTCTATATTTAATTATTTTTATCTTTTGCGTTACTGGATTAGACTTTCATGGAAAATAAAAGATAATTGAAGATTTACTAATGTTCCCCTCTACGTTTTAATTATCTCCTGTTCGTTGTTATCTTATTTATATATCGAGACACAAACACGCACACACACACACACACACGCACACACACACACACACACACACACACACACACACACACACACACACACACACACACACACACATATATATATATATATATATATATATATATATATATATATATATATATTTATATATAACCAAATAAGAACATTACATATGTGAAAACATGAATCATTTTGTACCCCGACCGGGACTCGAACCTAGGACTTATGATTACTAAGTCAAGGCGCTACCACTACACCACAGAAGGTTAACAGGAATCCAACCTTATAGCTTATATCTGCTATACTTAGGAATGAACGCATTCTAATGCGTTCATTCCTAAGTATAGCAGA
>JAXCGZ010000122.1:0-7500 GCA_037179515.1 Halocaridina rubra | reverse complement strand
CTGCCAGTATGTTTACTCCTAGATCTCTCTCATTTTCTGTCTCTTGAAGTTGTACTCCAGCCACGGAGTAGTTAAGCTTGGGCCTTCTTGCACTTGTACCCATTCTCATTACCTTACATTTTGAAGTATTGAATTTCATTAGCCACTTTTCTGACCACTCATGCAGATTATTTAGATCCTCCTGAAGTTCTCTACCATTGTTCTCGTTTTTTACTTTCTTCACAATCTTTGCATCATCTGCAAACATATTCATGAATGAATTTACAGACTCTGGTAGGTCATTTACATATACAAGGAACAAAAGTGGCCCTAAAACTGAACCCTGTGGAACTCCACTACTAACTCTTCTCCATTCAGACACTGAGTGTCTTACTCTAACCCTCTGTTCCCTTCCTTCTAAGTAAGTTTTTATCCATTCCAAAACATTTCCACCTATTCTAGCCATTGCTTGCAGCTTCCTAATAAGTCTCCCATGTGGAACAGTGTCAAACGCTTTCTGGAAGTCTAGGAATATGCAATCTGTCCAGCCCTCTCTTTCCTGTAAGATTCGGCTTACCTCATCATAGAATTCTAATAAGTTTGTTACTGTTGATCTACCTTCTCTGAAGCCATGTTGCCTCACTGACAAAAGGTTGAAGGATTCCAAGTGAGGAGAGATATGTTTCCTTAGTAGTTTCTCCATAACTTTGCAAACTATGCTGGTCAAGGAAACTGGTCTATAGTTCAGAGCCGTATCCCTCCTTCCCTTTTTGAAGATAGGTATCACATTTGCTTGTTTCCAGCATCTCGGAATCTCCCCTGACTCCAGTGACTTTTTATATATGATACTTAGTGCCACTGATATTGAGTTTGCGCATTTTTTAAGCACATGAGGGGATATGTCATCAGGGCCTGTAGCTTTATGAACATCTAAATCCATCAGCGCTTTGCATACTTCTGTGGCTGCAAGGTTGATGTATGTATGTATGTATGTATGTATGTATGTATGTATGTATGTATGTATGTATGTATGTATGTATGTATGTATGTATGTATGTATGTATGTATGTATGTATGTATGTATGTATGTATGTATGTATGGATGGATGGATGGATGGATGGAGAGATGTATGTATGTATGTATGTATGTATGTATGTATGTATGTATGTATGTATGTAATGTATGTATATATGTATGTATGCTAACTATATATATATATATATATATATATATATATATATATATATATATATATATATATATATATATATATATATATATATATATATATATATATATAAATTGATAATAGAACAGTAATTTTAACATTACTATTATCCACGAAAGTATTAAATAGCATTAGGACACTAGGGGACTCGAACTCGCGTCGGAAGCTACCGAGTCATCCTGCCTGGATCAAGTGAGCAACAAACAGTCTTCAGTTAAAAATATGAAGAAATGCTTTAATGGTTACATATCCCTGGAGGGTTCTCGCGAATTCTTTAGAGATGGAACATCAGTGGTTGATGTTATCGATTGGAAATACCCCTTGAAAACGTATAAGTTTTCACTCCTAGATAGGCTTTTTAGCCTGTCAGTAGGATCATTTCGACAGTTGGTTCTTAAAAAAGTTAGCTGGGGTACTAAGATTGGATGTCCTCCTAGTGTCATACGGTGGTTTCGAGGCCAAGCGGCCTCGTCCCACATGTTCTTTGTGGAGATTGTAGCTCGCGGATTGGTCGGTGCTGCGACTGCTTCTGCCCATCTTCCTCCAGACTCTAGGACTCTCTTCCTCCTTCTTATAATCTATCTTCCTTCAAAAAGCGGATCTATCGTCATCTCAGGGCCTAATCCTCCATATCTCTAGGTCCTCAGAGCTTCAACTATTCTTTCAGTCTATCCATTTCCTTTGTGTATCATTGCCTCATCTCTGCCTTGTCCAAAAGCTTTTTCCCTCTCTTCGTCTTAATGTTTTCTCGTGCCCAGGCCTTTATTGATTAGGGCAGGTTTTTTGCCTGTCCCGGTGTCACACTCATTAAAAAAAAAACTCAGCCACCATGGTCCCCCAAAATTATCTTGAACTTAATTTCGGATCATTCAAAGATGAGCAACCTCCAGTACATAGCATGTATGTTGAGAAAGGAATTGTGAAACAGGTAAAGATTAGTGACCACATGAATATAAAATTGCCCCGTAAATTGTTAGGTTAGGTTAGAAGAGATAAGGTTAGGTTAGATTAGATTATATAATGTTCTGGGGTGGTCAATCTTTACTTGATCTGGAGTTTGTATTATTTATTGTTAGCTTTTTGTTGTTTATGCATGAACCCAATTGTATAGCATCATTTATTATCTTAAACTGAGTGAGAACATATTGAGAAGGAGAATTTCTCTCTCTCTCTCTCTCTCTCTCTCTCTCTCTCTCTCTCTCTCTCTCTCTCTCTCTCTCTCTCTCTCTCTCTCTCTCTCTCTCTCTCTCTCTCTCTCAAATAAAATGTTGTAACTATTAATTTATTTCCTTGGGCTTATAGTAACCAGTTGTGTATTTACTCGTTTATTATTGTTTAATTATGTTTAGGAGTTCCTCTCTGATTTCTCTCAATTCCCACCTTTGTATATGTTGAGGGTATATTTATTTCTTAGAAGAATGTTTGTTTGTTTATATGTTTGTCTGGTTTTTCTTTGAATGTGTGTTCCGGTGGCCAGGTTTCTCGCTCACACATGCTCTTGTCTTCTTTGCAAATGATTGTGGGTTGGTCTGGTGAACTATCAGTGAAAGAGCCCTTCACATGGGAGTACTCTCTATGTAGGGGTGTATGTGTGTGTGTATGCATGTATGTATGTAGGTATGTATGTATGTGTGTGTGTGTGTGTGTGTGTACGTGTGCGGATATGTGGGGCACAGAACTTGGCAGAGCTACAGGTGACCTTAAGAAATCGCCAGCAAAAGCTTACTCCCCTACTTTTGCCTCACATTCTGTACAATTATAAATGTTGTACTTTATTTTTCTAAACACTCTTATAACACACTTCAGCTGGGATATTTGAGGCGTAGTGTTTTGAAACTTGTGTACATTGCACAGTCCTTACTGATGCTATTTTCATAGCTATCTATCTATCTATCCATCTATCTATCTATCTATCTATCTATCTATCTATCTATCTATCTATCTATCTATCTATCTCTCTCTCTCTCTCTCTCTCTCTCTCTCTCTCTCTCTCTCTCTCTCTCTCTCTCTCTAATCTATCTATCTATCTATCTATCTATCTATCTATCTATCTATCTATCTATCTATCTATCTATCTATCTATCTATCTATCTATCTATCTATCTATAACTAGAAAATCTGTTCAGTTTTATCGGTAAGTATTAAGGTATAAGTACAATGTACATCTCTTCCTTAGGTAGAGAAGCCCCTACTTTTAGTATAGGAATCATAAACGATTTAGATTTTGGTTTTAGCCCAACACTCGTTACTCTTTTTTACGACTGTGCCACAGGGACGGGCAAAGAAAATTACCCTCATCGGGCCCTGGCACCACTGCAAGACTCTAGAACTCTCTTCCTCCTTCTGTATTTCTAATTCTTCTGACCTCTCTTCATTCAAAATCGGATCTATCGTTAACTCAGGGCCTAATCCTAACATATCTCTAGGTCTTCATGACTTCGACTATTCTATCAGCCTGTCCTTTTCCTATTGTACATCATTGTCTTATTTCTGCCTTGTTCTTAAACTTTTACTTTTCTTCGTCTTAGTGGTCATCTTGGTGCCCGTCCCTTTTGAGAGCAATTTTCTTGGCTGTCCCAGTGTCACACATAAGTAAAAGTAAAATGAGGGAAAAAGCAGTAGCTTAAGGACAAGGCCGAAATAAGAGAATAGTTACTCCCTCTCCTTCATATTGAATGTACCACGACTCGCAGCTGGTTCGAAGTTCTCACCATTTTGACTGTATGTTATGTGACCCTCGAACTCCAACACATTTGATCTCTCGATTTCTTTAGCAACATCACTTAGGAACCATTTATTTGTCGGACTGATCCCAGTGACAGGCTGAAAAGCCTACCTGGAGAGGAAAATGAACGCTCAGCTCGAACCCATCTTAGTAGAATCAATTCCACCGTCTCTTACAGCTGCCTCATCCCTGCTAATTTCTCGATATCTTTAGAGACATCACTTAGGAACCATTTATTCGTCGGATTGATCCCACTGATAGGCTGAAAAACCTACTCGGGAATGGAAACTGAACTCTCATCTCCAAGCCATCTACGTAGAACTCCCTTCTACCGATTCTCTCAGCAGTCATAGCCTCACTGATCTCTCAGTATCCTTAGAAACATCACCCAGGAACCATTTATTTGTCGGATTGATCCTACTTACGGGGCTGAAAGCCTACCTGGGAGAGGAAACTGAAGCCTCAAATCCAACCATTATAAGTAGAACTCTTTCCACCGATTCTCTCAGCTGTCATAGCCTCACTGATCTCTCAATATCTTTAGAAACATCACTCAAGAACCATTTATTCACATGTCAGAAGGAGTTGCGTCAACAGTATCTCTTTAAGAGTTACCTTCTCAGTTAGGGCTCAGCTGTACTTGTTTTTGACAGATGTATAAATATATACCTTTGCTCGAGCCCAAATGGTTGTGGTGGCTATATTTATATATTGCTTGATATGAGTGTAACTGTGTCGGCAGTGTACGTCACTTTAGGTCACTGGAGTTGTGTGCTTTACTTTGGAATTGTTTAAAGGATGCGGTAGGGATAAGTCTTATTTTGGTTTTGTGAGGAATTGTATTTGGGTAGAGTGAAACTAATCCATTACTTCGCTGTTAATGTTGGAATAGTAGTAGTAGTAGTAGTAGTAGTAGTAGTAGTAGTAGTAGTAGTAGTAGTAGTAGTAGTAGTAGTAGTAGTAGTAGTAGTAGTAGTAGCAGTAGTAGTAGTAGGGACAGCAACATTAGTCGTAGTAGTTTCATTAGTAATAGAAGTAGTTGTAGCAGCAGCAGTAGTAATAATAGTGGTAGTAGTAGTAATAGTAGCAATAGTAGTAGCAGTAGCAGCAATAATAATAGCAGTAGTAGTAACAGCAGCAGTATTAGTATTAGTTGTAGTAAAGAATCAGCAAACCTAGTGATAAAGGTAATTGTGGTTTGTAGTAGTAGTAGTAGTAGTAATAATACTCCTTTATTTCCATTTCAATACAATGGGTATTCGTCAGTCAGGGCAAGCCCCAACCTCCCACTGTGGTGTCCAACCACAGCAGTTCCTGCCAGTAAACAGCTTAAACTCTCGGTCTTGGACGGGAACCGATCTTTCGACCTCGTGAATGCGAAGCCAGCGCGTTACCACTGTACTCTTCACTTGGAATCCTTCAACTTTTTGTCAGTGAGGCAACATGGCTTCAGAGAAGGTAGATCAACAGTAACAAACTTATTAGAATTTTATGATGAGGTAAGCCGAATCTTACAGGAAAGAGAGGGCGGGGCAGATTGCATATTCCTAGACTTCCAGAAAGCGTTTGACACTGTTCCACATGGGAGACTTATTAGGAAGCTGCAAGCAATGGCTAGAATAGGTGGAAATGTTTTGGAATGGATAAAAACTTACTTAGAAGGAAGGGAACAGAGGGTAGAGTAAGACACTCAGTGTCTGAATGGAGAAGAGTTAGTAGTGGAGTTCCACAGGGTTCAGTTTTAGGGCCACTTTTGTTCCTTGTATATGTAAATGACCTACCAGAGTCTGTAAATTCATTCATGAATATGTTTGCAGATGATGCAAAGATTGTGAAGAAAGTAGGAAACGAGAACAATGGTAGAGAACTTCAGGAAGATCTAAATAGTCTCCATGAGTGGTCAGAAAAGTGGCTAATGAAATTCAATACTTCAAAATGTAAAGTAATGAGAATGGGTACAAGTGCAAGAAGGCCCAAGCTTGACTACTCGGTGGCTGGAGTACAACTTCAAGAGACAGAAAATGAGAGAGATCTAGGAGTAAACATACTGGCAGATTTGTCTCCAGAAATGCATATAAATGGCATAGTAAGGGCAGCATATGCATTCTTATCAAATGTATGGGTAGCTTTCAGGCACATGGACAAGGAAATGTTCAGAAATATATATGTAATCTATGTGAGGCCAAAACTCGAATATGCAGCCCCCTTTTAGAATCCGCACTTGAAAAAGCACATAGCTAAGCTTGAAAAAGTTCAAAGACATGCCACGAAACTGGTACCAGAAATACGTAATCTCAGTTATGATGAGAAGCTGGGGGAATTAGACTTACCATCACTCGAAGCTAGAAGATTGAGGGGGATATGGTGACAGTCTTTAAATTCCTTCATGGTTATGATAGAGTGGATAGGGATCGATATTTTGATATGGCTGGCTCTAGAACTAGAGGTCATAGTTTGAAGCTTCGTAAGAAAACTTCTTTGCAGGATGTAAGGAAATACTTTTTCAGTGTAAGAGTAGTTGATAATTGGAATTGGCTAAGCGAGGAGGTAGTTAATGCTATCTCAATCCTTAGTTTTAAGGACAGGTATGATAAGTATCACTAAGTACAAAATGGAACAGATCTGGAGACGGGAAGATACGAGCTTTGGGCTCTTTCCCGTAAACACAATTAGGTAATCACAATTAGGTAATCACAATTAGGTAATCACACGCACACGGACACAAGCGCACATACTGATACACAAACATGCATACGGACACACACACACACACACACACACACACACACAAACACACACACATACACATACATGCATACATACATATATATATATATATATATATATATATATATATATATATATATATATATATATATATATGTATATATATATATATATATATATATATATATATATATATATATATATATATATACAGTATAGATATATATATATATATATATATATATATATATATATATATATATATATATATATATATATATTATGTATATATATATATCTATATATATATATATATATATATATATATATATATATATATATATATATATATATATATATATATATATATATATATATTAGGAAAAGTCCATTAAATAAAACAACGAAAATATATATATATAAAAATTACTTATTAATTTCGTGACCTAAACCAGTTTAGGTCACGAAATTAATAAGTACTTTATATATATATATATATATATATATATATATATATATATATATATATATATTTATATATATATATATATAGATATATAGATATATATATATATATATATATATATATATATATATATATATATATATATATATATATATATCCGTTGTTTTATTTAATGGGCTTTTCCTACCATTTTATACTATCTTAACAGTTCAGTGTTATTAATACATATATATATATATATATATATATATATATATATATATATATATAGATATATATATAGATATATATATATATATATATATATATATATATATATATATATATATATATATATATATATATATACTATATATATATATATATATATATAT
>JAXCGZ010000121.1:135000-139154 GCA_037179515.1 Halocaridina rubra | reverse complement strand
ATATATATATATATATATATATATATATATATATATATATATATATATATATATATATATATATATTTATATATATATATATATATATATATATATATATATATATATATATATATATATATATATATATATATATATATATATATATATATATATATATATATATATATATATATATATATATATATATATATATATATATATACAAGTGTGTGTGAAGTTTATATATATATATATATATATATATATATATATATATATATATATATATATATATATATATATATATATATATATATATATATATATATATATATATATATATATATATATATATATATATATATATATATATATATATATATATATATATATATATCACAAACTGTTAGCATACAGCATTAAGTAGTAAGGAAGCCCATCAGTGAAACAACTTATAGAATATAACGCTATATTTCGGGTCCTTAGGACCACTTCTCAAGCACAAGTGAATGTATAATGCTGGCGTCACGCATAGCCAAAATTCCCGACCCGACTCTTAAAACCGTCTAAAGACAGAATCCTCCCGGCAGCAATAACGTCATTACGATAATCGGGTGTAATTTTTCGTCCGCGTACGACGGAATCCTAACGGTCCTATGTAGTTTAAAAAAATCGAGGGGGTCCTGAACCGTCGTGGAGGGCCTACGATAATTGGCTGCTGCACCCAATAATCTCCGTGATTCAGAAGACCAAATCAGTCGTAGAAGACTGCGTACGACGGGTAAGATCGATCTTCTTGATAGTACGCGGGCATAGGAGAAGGTGTACGCCCGTGTACGATCCAGAGGATCGATCCTACCCGGCGTACGCAGTCCTCCGGGTCTGGAACCGTTAAAAATTTAAATATTTGCTTATACGTCTGGCAGCGCAGTACGAAAAGACAGCGCGCGCATGCGTGGTCTCCTTTCTGACAACCCAGTCCTGGGCGTTCAGTTTTCCTGGTCCGCTTGCCGCATTTCTTATTGTTTTAGCATGATATTCTTCTTGCTCTTCTTCTTCTTCTTCTTATTATTATTATTATTATTATTATTATTATTATTATTATTAGAGTATTATTATTATTATTATTATTATTATTATATTATTATTATTATTGTTGTTGTTGTTGTTGCTGTTGTTGTTATTGTTGTTTGATGTTAATGTACAGACACGTTTCTTTGAGTGAGCATTAAGAAAAAAAAACATTTCCTGTCTGCTTTCTATGTACAAAATATAACAATCATTCTTAATATATATCAAGCTCTTTATAGGTAAATGTCTCATATAATTCCTCATTTCTTTCACTGTGTTCTTGATATGATGTGCATTTATTTTTTCCCTCATATCAAAATATGAATTAATCAAATCCATAAATGTGTCAAACAAAATATATGAAATATATTAACATACATGGCCAACATATATTTACTTACATATATATAAGTAGCTGAAGTGCCAAATATATAAATCAGGGTTATACTTTCACAAATATCCCATATCTATATATATATATATATATATATATATATATATATATATATATATATATATATATATATATATATATATATATATATATATATTCCATATATTTATTGTTCACTAGGATCAATTCAACCGGAACAACGGAACATAAATGGAAAAGTAAGGGCAAATATAACTACTTTATTAAATGTAAAATATTAAACTTAATATCCTCTCAGTATAAAATAATGAAAATGAACAACCCCCTACGAACGTGTACGTTCCCCTACGATGGGTAGGGAGCGTCGGGAGCATGGTTGGCCCAGTCGTAATAGTCAAAAATTTAAATTTCCCTTTTTCTATGATGAGACTTACGTTTGCGTATGATCAGTCGTACGCTAAATTACGATCCAAACTACTCCGTACGATTTCAATTACGATCCATAGGAATGCTTACGAGGACGTATGACGCACTTCCGACAGGCACAGGAATGCACCTGTCGGCTAAAAAATCTGCCGGATCTCCAAGGATTGAGCGAAGATTCCGTCGGAACGCGGTCTTAAGAGTCGGGTCGGGAGTTTTGGCTATGTGTGACGCCAGCATAAAGTAACAATGAGAGAGAGAGTAATAAACAAAAGGGACTCAGGAGACCTGAGGGAATTAAACATTACAATTTAAAGATAATAAAACAGGTCCTATCTAAAAGATATAATACCTTCAATGAAAGAAAAACCGATAAAAAGTCATTAACAGGTTATTACCATTACAATGGATCATTAATTCACTCATAAGGTGTTTATGACATAGCGAGGATGGGACTCCAAGCTAGTCTTGTTTTCAACACTTGCTTAAGTCATGGGAAAAAACAAGAAACAAATGGTTCGTTAGTACGTGGTTGCGAGACACCTTTTTTTTTTTTTTTTTTTTTTTTTTTTTTTTTTTTTAGGTCTCTACACTGATTTCCCTCCAAGAGAGAAAGTCAAGCAGAAGTGTAGAAAATGTAAAGCCTCTATACATTGGGAAGGTGGTCTTGAAAGAAGCTTAAAGAATAATGTTGAATGTAAAAGTTTACAATAAACATAAAAATGAAAGAAAGTGAGTGCTCGAGAGGTCAGAGAACCTTGAAAAATAGTTATCCAAAGCTAATCGAGCCAGGATGATGCGATTCCATCAATTAATATAAATAAGGATTAACAGGAATAATTCTCTTTTTTTTCGCTTTTATGCGTATATCCAAAACAAAGTCGGATTTTCATTTATCCAGTCAGTACCAAAAAAAAAAAAATACAAGCGCGGTAGTGGAAGTCGAAATAGTAGGTAAAAAGAAAATTTATGACTGTATCTAATGAATTATACACAGGCCTAAGTTTCTTGCTGCAAACTATTAAGTATCATCCTTTATAACATCATGACGACAATCACTGCGTGTCCCAAATCTTGCGAGAAGCCATGAACATTGTCCATATGGTGGCTCGGCAAAGGAAAGAAAGCGAGACAGACGATAAACAGGACCATTCTTTGCAGTCTTCTCATATAACGCAGCTACATTACCAGACAGATATGAATACCAAAAAACAAATCAAAGCCATAATATATATATATATATATATATATATATATATATATATATATATATATATATATATATATATATATATATATATATATATATATATATATATATATATATATTAAGGAGATTTGCTGGGTGTTTAACGTGTACCGAGAAGAGGTTCACTGACTTAACTACTGACAATTTTAAAACGTTGTTCTGCCACATAATGAGACAAAATATCTCAAAATGGAGAACTTCATCTATGAAATTCGCCTTGCTTTTCATGTAAGACGTTGATTTCTTCTCCTTTAACAGGTAACGCGCATTATATCAAAATTCTGCAGAATTTTACTCAAAATATTCCTTCAGAAAAGACCGCCTCGTCCCTCATCCTTTTGCGAGAAAATCTCAGAATAATGTTTGCGAAGGGAAACCAGATATTCACCCACTGAATGTTTCTTTCTTTCTTCTTCTTCTTCTTCTTCTTCTTCTTCTTCTTCTTCTTCTTCTTCTTCTTCTTCTTCTTCTTCTTTTGAATAGAAAGACGGACTTACCCCGAACACATGGAGTAAGAAATTAAATTTACATTTTGGCTATAATATTTAGTAGTAGTAGTAGTAGTAGTAGTAGTAGTAGTAGTAGTAGTAGTAGTAGTAGTAGTGTCATTATTATTATTGATGTTATCCTAAAGTGGAAAAGTATTCCGAAACCTTTAATACAACTGTGTTCAATTATACTCTCATTCACATGCACAAATGAGGTGGTCTAAAAACCAAATACCTAAATATATGGAACACACACACTTGAAGTGCTTTAGTCAAAGAAGCTTTTCAATTTTTACAAATACAAAGAAATGAATCAGAGACTTCCATTGTTTCCACCCTTCATCTAAATTTAGGCAGAAATTTGTTTTTATATTTGAGCTTTAAAAATACCCAAACCAACAAGATTAATTATCAGTTTTCTTATATAATTTTTATGGTATTCATTAAAATGCAGTTACGCTGAAATATACATAAAATACTACTCTTTCTACCAGTTCTTCCAAACAGCATAAACCAAGGGATCTGGTAATATATGTTAAAGTCATGAAAATATTATTTTTAATTCAGT
>JAXCGZ010000121.1:130000-132500 GCA_037179515.1 Halocaridina rubra | reverse complement strand
GATTCTTAAATGTATCCTACAGTAAAAATCCTTTTTGATAATAGCAAAACCATTTAAGCATAGCTCAAGATATATCTATTTGGAGGAATTCACAAGATTTAACTGAAGAGTAAATCAACTTGCAGGTAATCAAGCATATACATATATAATACTTGATATACAGCTTAGTAAAGAAACGACACATTCTGTTAATGTTATGAATAATAACTGGAAAACAGCCCTGAAATGAAGAAACCCATCTAAACAAATATATTCTATTAATAATATATACGCGCTAATATTATTTGTTTATTTAGCCAATAACAATACTCACACATATTAAGAAAACTCCATTTGCATTTTGTACATAATCTTAAAGCCTGGAATAATTATGTGACAACATTGTAAGAACACAATAATCATTCAGCCATTAATGCCATATATATTAAACAGTGTAAACCTAGGATACCATATAGTTAGTTAGCTAGACACATGCAAATGGATTTCATAAACGAATCTGACGCTGTTCTGTGTATGGCTATGATTCCGCACGGGCTCCTAGGTCCAATTTCTTAAACGGTGTAAACCTAGGATACCATATTGTTAGTTAACTAGACACACAGATGGATTTCATAAACGCATCTGACGCGGTTCTGTGTATGGCTAGGATCCCGTACGGGATCTTAGCCATACACAGAATCGCGTCAGATGCGTTTATGAAATTCATTTGTGTGTGTCTAGCTAACTAACAATATGGTATCCTAGGTTTACACTGTTTAAGGAATCTGGTCTAAGTCGTCAAAACGAGAAACAACACAAAAGGCGTTGGCTAGATATAGCCACATTCCTTGAGTTATAACAGCACCTCCCCTCACACAAACATTTGTAGAGGAAGCTCCCCACTCCTTAATGGTCAAAAGTCATGCAAAGCATAAACACTATTTTTAGCACTGTTGCCGATAACCATATCATTAAAACCTCGCTGACATACAGACTACTGCTTTTTTATCTACCTGTTTTGGAAGGGTAGATTTATTTACTACATATACTACAGGGATATTTTAGGAATTCTGGGAAAGTGATTCCCATCCTGAGGTGCCAAAAAACCAAGACGAGAACTGAGCAGTTTCCCTTTGATTTTAATCCAAATAATCGAAGAGTGAAAAGCTAAAGATGGCGGTCAACTATGATACTATACATAGATTAAAAAAGTAATTAGATGATTAATAAATAAATTTAAAAAAATCCACATGGCTCACGGTTAAGGCCGATGAAAAAGGTGCAAAATAAATGGAAGAAAAATGCATTGCGAAAAAGTGATTCGAAGATTAGAATATACAGTCTCTTCATATAGATTATCTGGCTCTCCTTCTAAAGGCACCATTTGACCTTTACTGACCTTACAGTAGCACAACGATAGCCGAAGAACTAGACTGTCAAGGTTACCTCTAAAGGCTGGATCAATGTTTCATTTATCTCTAACTTCATTCTTTACAGTGCTCTTTTTTCTTCATTTTTTAGTTTTGTATATATCAGTATACGTCTTCTGCCTGGATTTCAACAGGTATCTATTTTAATATCAATTTCATCTTTTAGGCATATCATCAAATATTTGTATGATACTACTAACCCGGGGTAGAGCATTTTGACGTTCTCTCTCATCTTTACAGATTCACTCCAGGTACAGATAATTTCACCTACTTGCTCACCATGGCCCATCCACCCTATTGGGTGGATATCTACAGTGCACGAACTATTTCATCCCTCGAATCCTATACAACACCTATATTTTGTGAGTCTTTTAAAACAACAACACGGTGAGCTCTCTTGTAAGCCACTCTGTTTGGGAGTTTTCGTCCATTTCACTACCGTAACTACGTCATTTTTCTGAAATCATAACAATCCGAATAAAAATAAAACTTCATATGTAAAAGACGGATTGACTCCGTTTTCAAAAAATAACTTTTATAGGTTCCTCTAAGAACACAAAGGCCTTATGGACTGGGTTATGCCTTACACTACTTATTAGAGTAAGTAGATGAAGAGTCTTTTGGACTTCAATAGGACTGCCCAGGACAGCTCGATGTTAAGGCTTCCTTCAGTTACGTTTTTTTTTCTATGCCTACATCAACATACTTTGCTATTCATCACACATCACTTATATTCCCTTCACATCTGACAAGTCACAACACTCCATTTCTGTTCCTCTTTGCTTTATGTATTCTTCGTTTCCAGGCTAGATGAGGGCAATTTTTTTCTGCCTGTCCTAGTGTTACATTCATGAAAAATGTGAAGTTATCTTATTAAAGAAATGTGTATCTGAAGTTGCTTGATGAATAAGAAGCAGTTCAGTTATGTCTCAGTCAATGGATCGGCACTATATTCAGCAGAGCATAATGCTACCTTAAGTTTCTCCTATAGTGTGATCATTCACATCTCCGAAACCATCCACTCAGTTCAAGAAAGTGGACAGTGATTCAAAATGGCTTTCGCTTACTACAAAGGCGCAAACCATATTTTA
>JAXCGZ010000121.1:115000-125000 GCA_037179515.1 Halocaridina rubra | reverse complement strand
GTACTTGTAAAATGTGTTGAACTTAGCTTTTTTCTTTGGTATAGTGTGTTTATAAACGCTTGTGAAGCGTGTCTGTCTATTAACATCATTCTTTATGGAAATAGACTCTTTAAAATACGCGAAATTTGCTTTATGCTGTCATTTTCAGAACGTATCTTCGCGTAAATGGAATGGTGACTGGACCTCTTCTTCACGCAAAAAAAAAAAAAAGGAAATTTATATGACATGAAAAACTTACACACAGTTATATGCTATAATATGAGAAAGATCTAACTGCCTCGATGAACAAGTTAACTTCACCAGTTCTTCTAAGAATTAAATACTTCTATGAAGTTCAGGAAATTAATTATATACGGAATACTGCAAAGAGGTTTCATTCGTTTAGTATTTCCACTGAAAAAAGTTCGTCAATATATTGTATTTAGTGCAGCATTTTAAATATACCTTCGTCATTGTACATATTTACTTCAGAAGATGAAAGATTTACTAGAACTATCACTCGTTCTCGCAAACAGTTTATTACGGATAAGATGAATATAAACTATTATAACATATACAAAAACAAAGACAACAACAACAATAACAACAACAATATCAATAATAATAATAATAATAATAATAATAATAATAATAATAATAATAATAATAATAATAATAATAATAATAATAATAATAATAATAATAACAATAATAATAATAACAATAATAATAACTGTTACTTTACCTAGGCGCATTGTGAGCGTTAAATAAGACTGTCCAGGACAGTTCGATGTTAAGTTTTCCTTCAGTTACGGTTCTCATTCTATGCCTACATCAACACCGAATATTCTTGGATATTCGTTGCACATGTCTTATTATCCCTTCACATCTGACAAGTCACAATACACTCCCGATCTCTGGTTCTCTCTGTTTTCTTCGTACCCAGGCCTAATGAGGGTAGATTTATTTTTTTTTCCGTCCTGGTGTCACAATCATAAAAATAAAAAAAAACTGGAAGAGTGTCAAACTTTGAAGGACAAGCATGTACGTTTATATAAGATTTGGGAGATAAAGTGACTTTTCTAAAGGAAAATAACTTTGATCGGAAAGTTTTTTCTCACATATATACACCGAAGTATATCTAGCAATGCTATCAGTAAAATTTTCTAGGAACCCAAAGCTTTTTTTTTCAGTTTTTTCTCTCATGAAATAATTAGAGAGAGAAGAGCAATTCAATTTGTAATTAATGTTTTGAGTGAGAATGGTGTTTTTTTTTTTTCATTTCTCTTCTCATGCTCGCATGCCTCCGTACCTATCTTTTGTGCATCATGAGATATAATGACTATATATATATATATATATATATATATATATATATATATATATATATATATATATATATATATATATATGTTGTTCCGGTTTTACGTCACGGACTCCCTTTTCTACCAAGGGCTAGGACGGTTGCCTTCTTGCGAAGGACTTGTTTTGGCAGATGTACGCCTTACCCTGAGTACATGCCCTTGCTAACCTGAGACCGTGACGGGGCGCGAACCCTCGACCTGACGCCTCAGAGTCGCGGACGCTACCGGTTGAGCCACGGTCACTACTATATATATATATATATATATATATATATATATATATATATATATATATATATATATATATATATATATATATATATATATATATATACACACACACATTTGAGAGTAGGCATTCATACTCTCGTAATCTCTCTGATAATACTGAATAAGTAATTCGTTTATATAAAAGATTTATATCAACGCTATTTATTTCAAGTTCCTTTATCAAGTGCATATATATATATATATATATATATATATATATATATATATATATATATATATATATATATATATATATATATATCTATATATATATATATATATATATATATATATATATATATATATATATATATATCTATATATATATATATATATATATATATATATATATATATATATATATATATATATATATATATATATATTTATATATATATATATATATATATATATATATATATATATATATATATATATATATATATATATATATATATATATATATATATATATGGCTTATTCCCGTAAGCACAATTAGGTAATTAGGTAATTTTACACACACACACACACACACACATTTATATACATACATATATATATATATATATATATATATATATATATATATATATATATATATATATATATATATATATATATATATATATATATATAGCTTTTTTCCGTAAGCACAATTAGGTAATTAGGTAATTTTACACAAACGCATTCACATTTATATATATATATATATATATATATATATATATATATATATATATATATATATATATATATATATATATATATATATATATATATATATATATATATATATATATATATATATATATATATATATATATATATATATATTCAAAATAAAGACATTGCGTGATAAAAAAAAAAATACTCATGAAGCACTGCTTTTATTATTCTAGAATGCCGTTGATGCAATAAACGATTTGAAAATAACGACATTTTCAAGTTGTGCAGCTTATATGTACTAATGGACCACAAATGGCATAACACCTTCATTTTGAGAAGGCGATAGGAAATGCCAAGAGTCCGGGCATCAGCCTTTTTTAACAGCTGTTTACGAGTTGTCAGAATTTAATAACAAGCGAATTGACAACATCGCTTTGCATCCTGATATCATCATCACATATCTAAACATAATCATAAATCTGTCAGTCCCAGCCGCACATGCAATTTAAAACTCCAATATATTCCTTTTGCAACGTTAAACGTCCCTGATAATTATCCGTATTTCTGTTTCCTTATCTCTAATATTAATTCACTTTCGCTCTTTTCACATAAATAGACACTTTTCATATGTGATATTCTTTCTTTAGTCAGGATATTATATGTAAGAGTACGTTGTTCATGAGCTCGGTAGATACGCTTTGTCCTCTCCATCAATTTTAATGTAGCTGGTTGGCCGATGGTACCAGTTGCCCGTTGCGATACTACAGACTTAAATAGGACTGTCTAGGACAGTTCACTGTTAAATCTTCCTTCAGTTACGGTTCTTTTTCTATGCCTACATCTACACCGAATATTCTTGATATTCGTTACACATTTATTACCCCTTTACATCTGACAAGCCACAACACTCCATCTCTGTTTCTCTTCACTGTAAGGTTTCTTGGATCCCAGGCCCGATGAGGGCAATATTTTTTTTTCCGTCCTAATCACATTCATTAAAAAAATAAATAGATGAATCTTCAGCGACTGTCCTATCAACTTGAATGTTCAAAAGAGGCGAGGAGAGCATCTAGTCTATCTATCTCAAGTATTTTCGAGTATTTTATCCAGTGCATTATTATGTTGCAGTAGTGTTTCCTTCAACAATAAGAGATACAGTAAGGTGATTGCAGACTGGTAGTCCTTATCATATCAGCAGGTTCAAAGAGTTAAGTACTGAATGATTGTAATTATGTCGTAAAAGCACATTAACTACATAGACCTTCGATGAGGGGCATAATACCAATCCTGCAGTTCTAATAATAATGTTAGAGCAATAGATAAAGAAATTATATACTACTACTACTACTACTACTACTACTACTACTACTACTACTACTACTACTACTACTACTACTACTACTGCCGCTGCTGATGCTGATGCTGCTCTTTCAAAACTGAATTTGACACTTTATCATCTTAGCTCGAAGTAGTTGTCAGTATGGCTAATACTTTTTAAGTTCATTGACTGTGAAACAAGGTGGTCAGAGTTTTGAGCCCCAACTCCCTCAATTATTCATTGACATTTTACTTTCACCTTATTTCATATGTCTGCATTGATTATCTGCCTCCACAAAGCATAGATGCTATATGTTTTCGATTCTACTATGGGTTCTTGTCCCACTGAGATAGAGCTGTGCATACCATAAGCTAGTCAAGAAACATTCTGATTCTTGATTTATTTCTGCCAGACTTGAGCAGATTTTAAGCAGAATATTCTGGCTAATCTTTAGCCAGGTATGAAAAGAAACCAGATATACCCACTTCAAGATATTTTGCTCTGAGTGTAGAATCAGACAGAATTTCTAATAGTTCCATTTGCATACTTTCTTCTGCCTTAGCAACATCAAAGGAGAATGGTGTTGAAAATAATGCAAATTGGTGTTCAAAAGATGAGAAATCACAAAATCTTTCTTGAAATTCCTTTGACAACAATTCCAGGTGGCTGTCATAGTTAGCAAAGCTAATTACAGACTCAGTATTGGTAGTGTTCTCAGTTCTTTGCACGCAGGAAAATTAACTAAATTTTCATTTGACAACTGTGACATCCATAAGCTTATTTTTGTAATGAAGCACTTGATGTCATCATACGACTTAGTGATGAGTTTGATTCTTCCCTGTAAATTTATATTAAGGTCAGTGAATTGCGCAGTAATATCTACAGAAAAAGTCAAATCTTGGAGCCAACTTTCATCTTTTATTTCATCCGTGTTTAGACTTTTCATCTCTAAAAACATAATTATTACTTGTCTCAAAAAATAAAATCTTTTTAGCACTTTGTGACATGACAACCAGCGGACTTCTGTGTAGAATGGAACGTCGGTGACCTGGTTTTCCATAACTTCCAGCAACTGGCTGAACTGACGGTGGTTGAGTGGGGCCTCTGACATAGTTCCCCATTTTTGTGACCAAGCTAAGCATATGATCCTATTTTAAAATCTTTGAGCATAAATTTTGCTGATGAATAATACAGTGAAAATGTACAAATGATTTACCTGGATGCTAGTATTCTACTTTTGTTCGTAACTTGGCAGTAACACCATTATGTCTGCCAGCCATATTCGCAGCACCGTCAGTAAATAAGCATGTAAGTTTATTCAAATCAAAACCAAAGTCATCCAGAACCTTCTCGACTTTCTCAAAGATGTCCTGGCTTGTTTTAGTGTAATGCATTGGGATCAGTTCAATCAGTTCTTCATAAATATTAAATTCACTGTCACAAATCCTGATGAAGACTGCAAGCTGTGCTATTCCAGTGATGTCAACAGTCTCATCAATAGCAATAGCGAAATGTTCAAACCCTGATGATACAGCCATCAATTGTTGTTTCAACACACGGAAGTGTCAGTGGTGTGTGTGATGTGGATACCGCTTTAGAGCCAGTCCTTTATAATTATGAGTCTGCGGGTTCACCAGAGTTAATTCTAGTAAAGCAAAAATCGAACAAAAAAAATCAAATATATTATAATTTAATGAGCATTTCTCTGTTACTATGCTAATATATATAATATTTGTTGCACTTAAAATTTTTATTATTACTCACTTTATGAGATTACGTAATCGAATTAACTCTGTGATTTGGGTAAATTTTGGTGACTATGAAATCATGTCTTAATTATTTTGTCGGGTTTATTGGTGGATTTTTATTTATTTTAAATCGATTTAAATATTTTTTTTTATTTTCTAACTATTTATATACACACTGGGATCGGAGGGACACAGCCTGTCCCTTTACTAGTTGAAAAATTATGTTATTTTAATATAAATTTCGAAGATAAAGCGCACTCGCCCTTTAGATACCTTTTGCGGCCCGCAGGTGTGCTTGTAAAGGGCCGTATGTGGCCAGCGGGCCGCGTGTTTGACAGGTATGGGCTAAAGGGTCCCTTTTCCGCTCCACCCCAGTTGTTGTAAGCACTAAAGGAGTGAATGAACCTTGCTTATTCTCTCAAAATTTGCTCAGAGAACTGCCGCAACATATCCTCCTCATTTTTCTTGTGGACATTTTCAAGAGCTATCTAACATTTTGTCCATAATCCCCCTGCAATTATATCAACTTATGATTCAATAGACTTGGCGCCTGTCTTGTGAGATATCGGTGCATTAGTAGTTGGTTTAAAGGACAGATTCATCTGCTGCTTCATTGTAAGCCTTTTCTAGTACATTAAAAGTTATAATCCCAACTTCATCATCTCTTACTAACATGAATCCACCCGTAAAAAGATCTGTCAAACTCATTTACTCCAGTGGGCCACATATTATCAAAGCATAAACTACATAGGCCATTTATTAGGAGAGTAATATAATAATGATAAAATTAATAATAATAATAATAATAATAATAATAATAATAATAATAATAATAATAATAATAATAATAATAATAATAATGATAATAATAATAATAATAATAATAAATAAATAAAGGTGGTTATAGTCAATACTCTTGGTAGTAAGTAGCCTAAAACAAGCTAACAAGGGAAATTGAACTATCACATACCTTAATTCCTGGTACCACTGCTCAAAGAAACTTGGAACCTTTTGGCCCATCAAATGCATCAGTGTTTGGCATTAATGATTGTGCAATGGCTACCATCAGCGTTAAGGAGCGATGTACATCAGTAAGTTGAAACCAGAGTCGTGACTAGTCCAGTTTCATCACAGAAAAGAATTATTTACAAACAGAGGTACCGCCAAATAATTACATCTCTGAGGCCAAATATATCATTCGGGGATATGTTGGCCCAACATTAATAACATATGCTAATATCAGCACTTGAAAACTTATCCTTTAACAAAGAACTATACTGGAGCTCAATTAGTTCAAACGGATTTTGTTCTGGTACTTCATCAGAACATAACAGAGAAGGGATATCGAAAAATAGAATAGTTATACGCAAGGTTTATTAATTGCAAAAATCTCTCTGAACTAGCTCATTAACTTGGAAATCTCGTTGAAGTAGTTTCTGGTGATGATATCTCCAAGAAATTTAGGTGCGTCTTGCAGGGAGTTTATAGATGGAAAGTATACGTTACATGTTTCTGCTCAATGGCGTTCAAAAAGTGTAATTTTCAACTAAAAGGCACAAATAAAATCATGTAACTCTGTCACCATTTTATGGCTACCAGCACATACATTATTAACACCACGTATATATGTTGTGTCATTTACATCTGAACTTCCATCAGCTACAACTGAAAATGCTGCAAATTGAGAAACTCATTCTTTGAGCTGACTGCTAGGATTTTCTGATAATCCAGTAATCTATCTGCAATACTATTCTTGAATGGTTTCCATATGTAAATGCTTGACGCTTTTCATGGTATATATCTTCCACGGCCATCAATATACTTTTTCTTTTATAAAGTTCACCTCTGAAAATGACTTTAATAACGCAAACTCTTTCTTCTGTAGTCCTATAGCCTGCCCAAACTACAGAATCAATGGCTTGATGAACGCGTTTAAACACAGAATGTTGCTTTCTGAGTGACTGTTCTAACCCCCTAATTTTTTTCCTTACGCACTATATTCACCATACTTTGAAGATGGAAAACTTGTTCAGTATAATGCCTTAGGGTGCTATATTCTTTTGCTATATTTTGCTTACAAATCAATCAAGTTAATTTTTATTTTTTTCGGTAAACATGTACAATATTTTCCATTTTTCCTGAATCTGAAAAAGTTCTTCACTTACTGTTCTTTTCTTTGAAAACTCCATGACAGAATTCTAAGAAGGGTATATGTAATGAATATAAGAATTGCTCCAAATGGCTTGAGGTACAAATCAAGACTAGTGCTCGAAGGCCAGATGGATTGAGTCTGTCGCGACATGGTCATGTTTAATACCTGTACAAAAGTAGGTCAAAGCAACGCAACGGCCATTGTTTAAAACAGTGGCGACACCCAATGATCAGTATCACTTAAGCTTAAATTTTTTTTTTCGTAAGGTAGATATATGTATTATTGTAAGAAACCCCATGAATAGATAACACTTCTTGGCGCAAGCAATGATCCCTTTCCTCGCCAAAAGATCAGCTGATACAGAGAGATTTCTATTTGTAAAGAAAAGTGACTGGGTTGCTAATTAGTCATTAATTACAACCATTCGGTTACGATCAACCCGACTTGACAGAAATTTCAACATTTTAAATTCGAATGTGCTTATAGTAATATATATATATATATATATATATATATATATATATATATATATATATATATATATATATATATATATATATATATATATATATATATATATATATATATATATATATATTTCATCAATTTCAAGTGTCTTAAACTGTAAGAGAAGCATTTAGTAAATCGGGCTCCAATCAAGAAGCCTGAGCCTTGAAACAAAAGCAATACTTTACTCGCACCATAGTAGTGAACAATGGAATACGGTCTGCGAAGCTGACGCATTGCAGCCCCTCCTGCATGTGCAGTGCACTATTTGTTGTGCACAATACTGATGCAAAATAAAAATTCCTTTGTATTACACCTATCGTACTAATTGAGATATCTTATTATTGGTAGTGATTTCTTTAATGATTATTATTTATTTTTATGTTAGGATTTGGAATTGCTAGAAACAAAAGTGTTGGCAAGGTGCAGTTTATAAAATCTGGACTCGGGTTAGGTCGTAAATTTGTTGTAAAAAGGCAGAGGGTTATCTGAATTGTAACGCAAAAGCAATAACATATAAGAGTATGGCGGTTCACTAATGGCCATCCATACTGCAGACAAATGGCATTTAAAAGTTCATGTTTATCTTGACTAAAGTCTTTTTATCTTGGTTGGTGAAGATGTGAGTTAATTCTAGTTCCAACCTCCTGAGCCATATGAACACCTTTCTTTCAATGTACTAGTATGTGATACTTGTAATAGTGGGTTTGTTTTATGTGGCCGCTTTGAAGACTTCAGCAAGATTGATTTCTTAATCTTGGATATCAAAATCAGTTACAGTCGCGGAGTCATTTGGCATTCTGTCGCTACTACTACTAATACTACTACTATTAAAACTACTTCTATTAAAACTACTACTGATAATAATAATAATAATAATAATAATAATAATAATAATAGTAATAATAATAATAATAATAATAATAATAATCATAATAATAATCATAATAATCATTATTATTATTATTATTATTATTATTATTATTATTATTATTATTATTTTTATAATAATAATAATAATAATAATAATAATAATAATAATAATAATAATAATAATAATAATAATAATAATAATAATGTTATGATGATGAGTGATGATAATGACGATGATGATGATGATGATAGCGATGGAAAGCATCAAGTATTTGCTGGGAGGCAGAGGAATTAGATGCATCCGATGAGCTAATTACCTGTAATTAGGAATACTTCCTTTAATTAATGACTCACAAATATTCGGTCCTTGAATCATGCTCTCTCTCTCTCTCTCTCTCTCTCTCTCTCTCTCTCTCTCTCTCTCTCTCTCTCTCTCTCTCTCTCTCTCTCTCTCTCTCTCTCTCTCTCTCTCTCTCTCTCTCTCTCTCTCTCTCTCTCAAGTTGGGATCTGGCGAACTGGGAATAACAGAGTGTGATAGGTTATATCACTGTTAAGAAAGATTTATAGATCACACCATTAAACACAGAATATCTACCTGATAGAATATTTACTTGCAATGGAATAAAACTTACAATTTCTCTTTTATGTTTATCAGACTCAGAGACCGTTCTCTGCACACTTTTGTCAATATAATGCCTTTATTTACCTTTAATCATATAACCTATGCCTTCTGCAGAAAGAGAGAGAGAGAGAGAGAGAGAGAGAGAGAGAGAGAGAGAGAGAGAGAGAGAGAGAGAGAGAGAGAGAGAGAGAGAGAGCAATAAAAGGATACAAACAAACATAGGAGAAAAGTTATGAAACCACTTCCTACGTGTGCCTCTAGTGCGCCTCCAAATAAACTATAAGATTGGTTAATAAGCACGAATTATCTTGCATCAGCATCTCCAAAACATTGGTGTAACTCCCAGATGCCTTTCTCGTTAGTCCATCAAACGCTCACACATATACCTGTAGGAGTTCTCGTGCTAATCTGTACAGATGGGACTTGGATAAATCGGAGTAGGAACGATGCTAATTAAGATTCATAGACTTGAAAGTAATTGTCGTCATTAGCATAATCGA
>JAXCGZ010000121.1:92500-110000 GCA_037179515.1 Halocaridina rubra | reverse complement strand
CAGGCTTGAGGAAAAAAACAGAAACGCTTTTAGTACAGCACTTCTGGTCAAAGCCATGTACAAGGAAAATAAAAGACAACACGTCAGAAGGCAGAATAATAATGTATACATTTTCTTCTTTCCCAGTGCGGGTGACGATCCCAAATGATATGGGATGAATCATTCATGAACAATTCCATCAGAATATTTTCTGATGAGGGATACCGTCACTCGCTTGATGGAAAGAATATCAGATAAGTCACATTATCTTTGTTGAAAAGGAGAGGTTACATGACTATGAGAGCAAAAGAGGTTGTTAAAGATGAAACGACTGATAGATAAATAGATAGATATACAAATAGAAATAATTACAATATGTTTCATATTCATTACAAGTAGATTGGCATATAATTAAGGATTTTTTTCACACAATCTGCTGGCGTTGAAATTTGGGTATGTCCTTAAGTGCTTCATTAAAGAGATAACAAACATCGCTATTTAGGATATATCATGTTATCACACACGCGAAAAAACATCACGTTCTATAAAAATAACTAAGTACATAATGTACGTCATGTATAGGGTATATCAATGGGATTCTCTCAATCTTCCCCAGAAAATCATATTCCCCAGAGTATTGTTAGTGTTGAAAGATACAAAACGGTTTACACTTCGTATTACTAATATATGAATAAATATATAACTTAATAATATAATTTACGCCTACATCATAATAGCGTCTAATTAGCCCAATTAAAAAAATCCCTTTTGTTTCTCAACTCCTATATTTCATCAGAAATACTCGTTGCATACGTACAACATAATATCATCAATGCCCATGTATCTGTTTAACTTATTTTACCACAGTGCTGTCACCTAACAACGATGATGTCCCTTCTATCAACAACCCTTAGGTTTTGCAAATTAGGTTTTCTGTCTCTACTCACAATTCCTTCGGTGCATTGAGAGACGAATGTGACAGTGGTAGTGAAGAAGAGGTAGATCCAGATAAAAGTGAGAGTCAACAAGACAACATGAATACACCATCTAGCATAAATAATCAAATCAGTAACAGGTTACAAAATAGTGATGAAACAACAGCGTCCTTCCCCACTACTCCTAACAATGCAACAACAGGCACTAACCAGAACAAGATTCTTTCCAGCACAACCAACCAACCTGGTAAAGAGTTGCAAAACAGCGAAGAAGATATAGAGCCCATCTCCACTACTCCTAACAACACAGCAACTATCACTAACCAGGACAACCAAATTACACCTTCCAGAACAAATAACCAACCCAGCAATAGGCTGCAAAACAATGAAGAAAACAGAAAAGACAAAATAGCAGCAGTCTCTATTCTAAACATTCCATAGCAGTCCTCTCCCCCACAGCCACAGCTGCCCAATAATGCAAGTGCAAGGGTTACAGCTCAAATATATATTCGCATTCCTGGCAACCCCTTTGAGATAGAGATCCGTAATACATTGACAAAGCAAGGCATTCCTTCTGAAGAAGTCTTGATTAAGGAGCTTTCTCGCAAACCAAATTGGGTCTCCTTCGCAATAACAATATCGAAAGGATTTGAATATGTGCCTTACAAACTGAATCAATGGCCTACAGGCACAATTGTCCAGCCATTTCGCGGGGGCAAATAATGGACACAACCTGGGTATTCTACGAAATATCTCAAACTACAGTCATACCAAAATAAACAGCAGAGCTAATGAAACAATCCCCTATACGCGAGACTACAGAAAGAGACACGATACAAACCTCTCTTATCGCAGTCCACGCACAAGAGACTTCTCCTGGAGTGATGGCTCTTACAACCCTAGACACTCACCTAGGCATACAAACTTTGGGAAGGCCCGATCATACCATGGCACGTACTCAAACCAGCGTTACACATCCAACGGCAGGTACAGACACCAGGATCCATGGGCTAACCCCAGAACACACTACAATGATGAATTCCCAGCAGAATCACAGAGTCGAAACTACAACTATGACGATGGATGCCACCCTAATGAAACATGGTAAGAATGTAACATTAGTACATGTGAACGCTCAGTCCCTGCTCGCTCATTTTGAGGAATAATAATGCTAACAAAAAACTACAACATAGACATCCTCTGTGTAAGTGAAACTTGGCTTCCTCCTACAACTGAAAATAAATATGTGAATATCCCAGAGTTTAAAATATTTCACAATGACCATGGCCGAGGGGGTGGGGTCTGTATTTATGTTAGAAATTATCTTAGTGCATCAGAAGTAACCACAGGTTTAGAAAAAACTGAGGAGCTCGAAGATTTATGGATCACTGTTCAGTATCAGAAACTTCCATCTTTCATTGTAGGGTGTGTTTACCGTCACCCTAAAGCACCTACCAGTTCATTCAATCATCTGCTAGAAACATTCAGAAATATCTGTGTGCGCCATAAACCCATATACATACTTGGTGACTTTAATGATGACTTGCTCTCAGCAGATAACAAAATGAAAAGGGTGATCATCACTGTGAAGTTAACACAAATAGTGACAAAACCGACCCGCATAACCCCTAATTCTAGAACTCTTATAGCTCTGATAATAACAAATAAAGTGGAAAGTATACCCTATTGGGACGTAGTTCCCTGCCCAATTGCAGACCACGAGCTGAACATTGCTATGCTAAACATAAACAAGCCCAAAAGGAAACCTCTCTTCAAGACATTCCGATGTCTAAAATATTACTCCCCTGATATCTTTTGTGAAACATTAATCAACAACACAAATGTACTTAATAGATTTAAATACACAGATAACGTCGATTTGCAGGTTGAGATTCTAACCAAAGCCTTCCTTGAATGCTTAGATAGTTGTGCACCCATTGTAACAAGAAAAATAACTCGCCCCTCAGCCCCCTGGCTAACTAATGACATCAAAGAGGCAATGCAAATCAGAAATCAAATACAAAAAGAGCTAAAAATGAATAGATATGATATGACTCTCAGAGAACAGAAACGTGTCAGATCTCTCATCAGTGTAAGTAAAAAAGACTTTTACAAAAAACAATTTAATATTTCTAGCCATGATGCAGCAGCAACATGTAAAGTGATAAGAAGCATGATACCAAATGAAAAGAGTACCCCAGAAAGTTATGAAAATATTACGGAGCTGAAAGACAAAGCGAAAAACTTTAATAACTATTTTGCTAACGTTGGCAAAAATACATATGAAAAAACTCAAGAAAACATCAACTCAGTGAATATGAGTAAGTGCTTAAATGACAATTCTTCCAATATAAACACAAGAGAGTACTTCAAGATAAATCCTATCGATTGTGCTACCCTAATTCTTACCATAAAGAGCCTAAGAAATTCTGGCTCTTATGGTTCAGATGGTATACCATTTCAGTTCATCAAAGATGCTCTACCCATGATTGCATCCTATATTCTAACTATTATGAACACTTCCATTGTTACTAAAAAGTTTCCTGACTCTTGGAAAATATCACATGTAATACCTCTGCATAAAAAGGGGGACAGAGAAGATGTGACAAACTATCGTCCCATTTCCCTGCTACCCATTTTCTCTAAAATATTAGAAAAAATTGTTGCATGCCAACTTATGTCATATTTAGAGTCAAATAGACTATTAACGATTAACCAACATGGTTTCAGACCGAGACTCTCGACGGAAACTGCACTGCTTAAAGTTACGAATAGTATCTATAATAATATAGATATGAAAAAATATCTCTGCTTGTATTATTGGACTTATCAAAAGCCTTCGACAGTGTAAACCATGAAATTCTTTTAAGTATATGTACTAACCTAAATATTGATCCGAGCTGGTTTAGCGAGTATCTATCTAATCGTAAACAGTCTATACGTCTTAACAACATTATCTCTGTGCCAAAAAATGTATCATTTGGTGTTCCACAGTGATCAGTGCTTGGTCCTATCCTCTTCTCCATTTACGTAAATGATCTATCTTCTTTCATTTTTGACTGTCTAGTCGTACAATATACAGATGACACTCAACTACTCCTTAGTGGTGATATTAATAATCTCCCAGAGCTAACTTTAAGAGCAGAAAACACTCTGTCAAAAATTAAAACCTATTTTCAAGAAATTGGGCTGTTAATTAACGAAAGTAAAGAACAGTGCATATTTATTGGTTCAAGGTTCCACATAGCACAAATTCCAGAAAACACAACAATTAATTTTTGCGACAATATTATCACACCTAGCAAAACAGTCAAAATCCTAGGAATTCACTTTGATAACCACATGTTGTTTGATTCCCACATAGATAAGGTATACAAAAAGGTTACAGGAACATTAATGTACTTATCACGAATTAAAGACAATTTTGAGATTACCACTCGAATAACTGTTGTTGAATCTCTAGCCCTAAGTCACATTAATTACTGCACAACTGTTTGGGGAGCTACCATTAAGACTCAGATAAACAGAATACAGAAGCTATTAATTTTCCAGCTCTAGTTGCCCTGGGAGGAATAAGAAAATATGACCACATCACACCAGCTCTCAATAAACTTGGGTGGCTGCGGGCAGAAAACAAGGTCGCTTATGCTATTTATGTTTTTGTATTCAAAATTTTGGACCATCATTATCCTAGCTGGCTATTTGATTTAAAAACTGTCAGGGATATAAGGGGAACCAACACAAGACAGAGCAGTGAGCTCTTTATTCACAGAACAAACACAGAAGCAGGTTCAAAGATGATCACTATCAAAGGGCCAACACTCTGGAATAATATTCCAGAGCATCTTAAAAATGCATCCTCCTTCACAGCTTTCAAAGGCAAACTATATAGTTTTCTTTTGAACAAATAGTTGCTGCTCATTAAGAACTAATTATTCTCATTGTAAGGAAACAAATATGGAAATGATGCCGATAATAACGATCCTGGATCTAGTGTCATACTTACTACTTTATTATTAACATTATTGTTAACATTTTTATTACAGCATTATTATTTTCTATGAAAGCTACATTTAATTTAACTATATGTATTACCCTCTTATTTCTTAGTTTAATTACATGTCTACTTATAAGTTACTATTAATGCTGAATAACCATTGTAAAAAATGGAAATAAATGTTTGTTTGTTTGTTTTGTTTGTTGTATGCTCAATTGTTCTGAGAAACATAATTAAAAGGTGCTTATTTTAGTCAGATGAATACGCCGCATGAATGGACTATGATACACATCCGGGTCTTAGAGGTTATGAATTGGCGGTTAGCTAATCTAGGTGTACTGAAAAAGAGTCTTTTTCTTCAACTTCTCTCTGCAGTCAACTAACTGATACAAATAACTGAATAATAAGGTTTAATTTTTCTTCGTGTTATTAGTAATTTTATCATTTTATTACAGTATATGCAAAATGAGATCTCTTTGCGAATGGTATTTCATTGCTCTCCAAGCTCTTGTTCAGTTAAGATTCATTAATGGCAAATGCTTTGATTATTACCGTTTCATATTGCCTTCGTTGCTCGACGAATTTGATCACAGAGCCTGTGCCGTGAGCTGCTACAAAGTTGTTTTAAGTGATGTTGGCTAATGGATCAGTTCTGCCTTATGCGTAGTGAGTGGCTGCTGTTGACAAAGAGGATTTCATAGCCATTTACATCTTACCTCAATTCAAGGCCCTGCATTACCAGGCCCCACTTATCGAGCATGAAATAAAACATTTAAGGATATATTGTGTTGTAAATGTTCTCATGGGTGGACAAGATATTAAGGGTAAAATACCTCATAAATCCTCTTCATTAAGTGCTAATGGAACTCAGTCTATTGGTATTTTACTTTTATTTTCATTTTCGTGGCTCTATTGGATGTATTCTAAATGCTAATTGAAGTTTCGCTTGAGAAATCAGATTGAGTAAATCAAATAACGATCAAAATATATTTGCACATTTTTAATTTTGCCGTTTTTTTTTTACAAAAAAAACAAATGAATCATCCTTAGCTACTAATGTCAAACGTCCCCATGGAATAAAAGTGTTGAGAGCATCAGAATTATTAACAGTAATGGTCTACTAATCTGTGATTTATAGAAAGCAAAAAGATAATCTGCTGAATGTGTCACAATGGACTTATCAGAAAAATCGCCTAATTAGTAGATTCATTTTCCAGGAAGGGATTGGCCGGCATGCATGTCTTTTTTATATGAGTTTGTTAAGCTGTTTATTACTGTATTCATTAATTTTCACACACACAAACACGCACACACACACAAAAACGAGAACAATGGTAGAGAACTTCAGGAGGATCTAAATAATCTGCATGAGTGGTCAGAAAAGTGGCTAATGAAATTCAATACTTCAAAATGTAAGGTATTGAGAATGGGTACAAGTGCAAGAAGGCCCAAGCTTGACTACTCGGTGGCTGGAGTAAAACTTCAAGAGACAGAAAATGAGAGAGATCTAGGAGTAAACATACTGGCAGATTTGTCTCCAGAAATACATATAAATGGCATAGTAAGGGCAGCATATGCATTCTTATCAAATGTAAGGGTAGCCTTCAGGCACATGGACAAGGAAATGTTCAGAAATATTTATGTAACCTATGTGAGGCCAAAACTGGAATATGCAGCCCCCTTTTGGAATCCGCACTTGAAAAAGCACATAGCTAAGCTTGAAAAAGTCCAAAGACATGCCACGAAACTGGTGCCAGAAATACGCAACCTCAGTTATGATGAGAGGCTGAGGGAATTAGACTTACCATCACTCGAAGCTAGAAGAGTGAGGGGGGATATGGTGACAGTCTTTAAATTCCTTCATGGTTATGATAGAGTGGATAGGGATCGATATTTTGATATGGCTGGCTCTAGAACTAGAGGTCATAGTTTGAAGCTTCGTAAGAAAACTTCTTTGCAGGATGTAAGGAAATACTTTTTCAGTGTTAGAGTAGTTGATAATTGGAATTGGCTAAGCGAGGAGTTAGTAAATGCTATCTCAATCCATAGTTTTAAGGACAGGTATGATAAGTATCACTAAGTCTAAAATGGAACCGATGAGGAGACGGGAACATACGAGCTTTGGGCTCTTTCCCGTAAACACAATTAGGTAATAACAATTAGGTAATCACACACACACACACACACACACACACACACACACACACACACACACACACACACTATATATATATATATATATATATATATATATATATATATATATATATATATCTATATATATGGTAGGAAAAGCCCATTAAATAAAACAACTAAAATAAATATATAGAAAGTACTTATTAATTTCGTGACCTAAACTGGTCACCTTCTCAAAGTATAATGGCAAGAGATACCTCAGGTATCTCTTGCCATTGTACTTTGAGAAGGTGACATAAGAACATAAGAACATAAGAATAGAGGACACTGCAACATGCCTACTGGCACACACGAGGCAGCTCCATTTTTGAATTGTATTTTCAGCATGTCTAACCTATTCTATTCTACTCTACTTATTTATACTATTTTTCTTTTTATGATTTTTCTAATAAGCACTAACCTACTCATACCCACCCTACCTCTGCCATATGTCTATCTAATCTACATTTGAAGGTGTCTAAGGTATTGGCATTTACTATCCTACTAGGAAGCTTGTTCCATGCATCAGCTACTCTATTACCAAACCAATTTTTACCAATTTCCCTTCTGAACCTAAATTTATCAAGCTTAAATCCATTATTACGAGTTCTGGTTTGATCATGAATTTTTAAAACTTTATTAATATCTCCCTTGTTAATCCCTTTAAACCATTTATACACTTCAATCATATCCCCCCTAACTCTTCGCCTCTCTAGAGAATGTAGATTAAGTTTTTTTAATCTGTCCTCATATGGTAGATTTCTGATATTGTGCATCATCTTGGTCATTCTTCGCTGCACTCTCTCCAAGGATTCAATTTCCATCCTATAATAGGGTGACCAGAATTGCACAGCATAATCTAAATGGGGCCTAACTAATGCAAGATAGAGCTGCAAAATAACTTTTTCCGTCCTATTGCTAACACTTCTTGAGATAAATCCTAAAATTCTGTTTGCTTTATTTCTGACTGCTGTGCATTGCTCTCTTGGCTTAAGACTACTACTCACAAGAACTCCCAAATCCCTTTCACACTGAGAACTCATGATTTCATGGTTATTTAGCTTATAACTAGTATTGTCTTTTATAGTACCCATTTTAACTACTTTACATTTTTCAACATTAAATTCCATTTGCCATTTGTCCGACCATTCAGATAATCTATTTAGATCTTCCTGTAAAGCATGAATGTCTTCTTTTCCATTTATAATTCTACCTATTTTAGTGTCGTCTGCGAATTTACTTAGGTTACTACTGATATCCGAATCCAGATCATTTAGATATACGATGAATAATAGGGGGCCCAGTACTGAGCCTTGTGGTACCCCGCTTGTAACCGAGCCCCACTCCGATTTCTCTCCATTTATGCAAACCCTCTGTTTTCTGTCTTTTAATCATTGTTTGATCCATCTGAGAACAGCTCCTCCTATACCATGAGCTTCCAGCTTTTTAACTAATCTTTTGTGAGGAACTCTATCAAAAGCTTTGCTAAAATCTAGATATATTGTATCATATTCTTTGCCACAATCTACTGCCTCGTAAACTTCTGAATAAAAAGACAGTAAGTTTGTAAGGCACGAAAAACCCTTAAGAAACCCGTGTTGTGAAAGTTTTATCAGTCTGTGTAATTCTAGATGTGCCCTTATTTTAGTTGCAATTATGGATTCTAGAATCTTACCCACTGTTGACGTTAAACTTACCGGCCTATAATTATTCTTTTTCACTCGTTCTCCTTTTTTTAAATATTGGTACCACATCTGCCAATTTCCACTCCATGGGTACCGATCCTAATTTTATTGAATTATTAAATAGTGCAGTTAGTGGACAACTAAGCTCTTCCTTGCATTCCTTTAATATTCTAGCATATATTCCATCAGGTCCCGTGACCAGTTTAGGTCACGAAATTAATAAGTACTTTATATATATTTATTTTCGTTGTTTTATTTAGTGGGCTTTTCCTACCATTTTAGACTGTATGCTAACAGTTCAGTGTTATTAATATATATATATATATATATATATATATATATATATATATATATATATATATATATATATATATATATATATATATATAGATATATATATATATATTATATATATATATATATATATATATATATATATATATATATATATATGTATGTATGTATATATATATATATATATATATATATATATATATATATATATATATATGTCATGTATGTATGTATGTATGTATGTATGTATGTATGTATGTATGTATGTATGTATGTATTTATGTATGTATGTGTGAGGCAAAATGGTAGCGTCTGCGACTCTGAGGCGGCAGGTCGAGGGTTCGCGGCCCGTCACGGACTGAGGTTAGTAAGGGCATACACTCAGGGTAACGATTACATCTGCCAAAACAAGTCCTTCGCAAGGAGGCAACCGTCCTAGCCCTTAGTAGAAAAGGGAGTTCGTGACGTAAAACCGAATCTACACCGTGTGTGTGTGCCAGAGAACATATCTTTGGTGAAATTTCAAATCGTTACATATTCTGTATTTAAAAATAAGTTTGAATATATACTTTTTCCCCCCTTGCAAGAACATGTAGGAGGCAAACATAACTAATAAAGAAGAAACAGTGACAATGACACCTTTCAACGGCTTGGTAACGATAAGGCTGAGTTCAGCTTCTATTTACAGCCTGTACAGACAACTGCTGTCTACTCGGCAGACATAGTAATAGCCAAGTAGACATGTGGGTTCAAAAGTTAAACAATATCTTCACGAACTTCAAAAATAGAAATGGAAATGAAAGAAAAAAGTAGGAAAAAACGCCTGCCATTGAAAGGCAGTGCTCACAGCGAAGACGCACAGGAAATAAATGATTGCGATAATTAGAGGAAGGCGTGGTAATTAGGACTAATTACCTCCATCTGAGTTATTACCGTCCGATCGAGAGTTTAATTACCGTGGGGGAGATCTGCAAATTTTCTTTGATTGATGAGGTGATTAATATTAAAACTGAAAAAAAAATACTTGATATATTTTTCAGGAAGGATACTTTTGCCCTTTCCCGAGGCTCCGTTCGTGAAAATATAATCCTACCATAGCCCCCGCATATCAAATAGTGTATTCATTGAATCTACCTAGACGACTAGGATTTGTTGCAGAAAGGACGCCACTATTCTCTCTCTCTCTCTCTCTGTGAAGAGCAGGTGAGGCAGCAATATATACAGTTAAACAGGGAAGTTAAAAAGATAGAGTCGAAAAGAAAATACGAAGTTCGAATAGCAGGAGAAGCTAAAGAAAATCCTAAAGGGTTTTATCAACATTATCAAACAAAATTTAAGGAAAAAGTCGGACCAATTGAAGTAGCCAATGGCCATATCACAGATGACGATAAAGTGATGTGTACATGTTTAAATGATTATTTCTTATCTGTATTTACAAATGAAAACTTGGAAAATATTCCGGAAGTAGAATCCATTTACAGAGACAGTCCCGATAATATACTTAGTTCAATAAATATTACGAGAGAGGAGGTAATAAAAGAAATAGATAAATTAAAGGCTCATAAATCTCCGGGACCTGATGGAATATATGCTAGAATATTAAAGGAATGCAAGGAAGAGCTTAGTTGTCCTCTAACTGCATTATTTAATAATTCAATAAAATTAGGATCGGTACCCATGGAGTGGAAATTGGCAGATGTGGTACCAATATTTAAAAAAGGAGAACGTGTTAAAAAGAATAAATATAGGCCGGTTAGTTTAACGTCAACAGTAGGTAAGATTCTAGAATCCATAATTGCAAATAAAATAAGGGCACATCTAGAATTACACAGACTGATAAAACTTTCACAACACGGGTTTCTTAAGGGTTTTTCGTGCCTTACAAACTTACTGTCTTTTTATTCAGAAGTTTACGAGGCAGTAGATTGTGGCAAAGAATATGATACAATATATCTAGATTTTAGCAAAGCTTTTGATAGAGTTCCTCACAAAAGATTAGTTAAAAAGCTGGAAGCTCATGGTATAGGAGGAGCTGTGCTCAGATGGATCAAACAATGGTTAAAAGACAGAAAACAGAGGGTTTGCATAAATGGAGAGAAATCGGAGTGGGGCTCGGTTACAAGCGGGGTACCACAAGGCTCGGTACTGGGTCCTCTATTATTCATCGTATATCTAAATGATCTGGATTCGGATATCAGTAGTAACCTAAGTAAATTCGCAGACGACACTAAAATAGGTAGAACTATAAATGGAAAAGAAGACATTCATGCTTTACAGGAAGATCTAAATAGATTATCTGAATGGTCGGACAAATGGCAAATGGAATTTAATGTTGAAAAATGTAAAGTAGTTAAAATGGGTACTATAAAAGACAATACTAGTTATAAGCTAAATAACCATGAAATCATGAGTTCTCAGTGTGAAAGGGATTTGGGAGTTCTTGTGAGTAGTAGTCTTAAGCCAAGAGAGCAATGCACAGCAGTCAGAAATAAAGCAAACAGAATTTTAGGATTTATCTCAAGAAGCGTCAGCAATAGGACGGAAAAAGTTATTTTGCAGCTCTATCTTGCATTAGTTAGGCCCCATTTAGATTATGCTGTGCAATTCTGGTCACCCTATTATAGAATGGAAATTGAATCCTTGGAGAGAGTGCAGCGAAGAATGACCAAGATGATGCACAATATCAGAAATCTACCATATGAGGACAGATTAAAAAAACTTAATCTACATTCTCTAGAGAGGCGAAGAGTTAGGGGGGATATGATTGAAGTGTATAAATGGTTTAAAGGGATTAACAAGGGAGATATTAATAAAGTTTTAAAAATTCATGATCAAACCAGAACTCGTAATAATGGATTTAAGCTTGATAAATTTAGGTTCAGAAGGGAAATTGGTAAAAATTGGTTTGGTAATAGAGTAGCTGATGCATGGAACAAGCTTCCTAGTATGATAGTAAATGCCAATACCTTAGACACCTTCAAATGTAGATTAGATAGACATATGACAGAGGTAGGGTGGGTATAAATAGGTTAGTGCTTATTAGAAAAATCATAAAAAGAAAAACAGAATAAATAAGTAGAGCAGAATAGAATAGGTTAGACATGCTGAAAATACAATTCAAAAATGGAGCTGCCTCGTGTGTGCCAGTAGGCATGTTGCAGTGTCCTCTATTCTTATGTTCTTATGTTCTATGTTCTCTCTCTCTCTCTCTCTCTCTCTCTCTCTCTCTCTCTCTCTCTCTCTCTCTCTCTCTCTCTCTCTCTCTCTCTCTCTCTCTCTCTCTCTCTCTCTCTCTCAACCTGGGTATTCTACAAAATATCCCAAACTACAGTCATACCAAAATAAACAGCAAAGAGCTAATGGAACAATCCCCTATACGCGAGACTACAGAAAGAGACACGATACAAACCTCTCTTATCGCCGTCCACGCACAAGAGACTTCTCCTGGAGTGATGGCTCTTACAACCCTAGACACTCACCTAGGCATACAAACTTTGGGAAGGCCCGATTATACCACGGCACGTACTCAAACCAGCGTTACACATCCAACGGCAGGTACAGACACCAGGATCCATGGGCTAACCCCAGAACACACTACAATGATGAATTCCCAGCAGAATCACACAGTCGAAACTACAACTATGACTATGGATACCACCCCAATGAAACATGGTAATACCTCGTCTCCTGCTGTTGCTGTTACTGCTGCCGATGTGAAAGTTACTTGTAAATATAATGATAGATTATCTGTCGTACATATAAATGCACAATCCCTGTTATCCCATATACTAGAAATTGAACATATGCTTGTACAAGAAAATATTGATGTTCTTTGCATTAGCGAATCATGGCTGTATCCGTCAATTAATAATGCATTTATTAATATTCCTTCATATAATATTTATCGCTATGACAGTGGTAGAGGTGGAGGTGTATGTTTATATGTTAAAAATTATTTGAAGGCCACTGAACTAAATCTTGAAACTGAGAAGCACGAAGGAGTGGAAGATAAATGGATCTCTGTCCAACATAAAAAGTTTCCTTCTATTATCATAGGCTGCGTGTACCGCCACCCCAAAGCCTCGGTAACCTCTTTTAGCTATATTTTGGACGTTTTTAAGGAGATAATTTTAAAAAACAAACCAGTTTTTATATATGGCGATTTTAATGATGATCAACTAAAAAGAGAAAATAAAATGAGTAGACTTATTAAGAATTTAAATCTAGAACAGATTATAAATAAACCAACTAGAATCACTCCCACTTCAGTTTCCCAAATCGATCTAGTAATAACAAACTCCAAACATATGATAACTAAGTGTGACGTAATGCCAAGCCCTATAGCAGACCACGAGGAAATTGTAATGTCCCTAAATATTCGCAAACCAAAGAGACAACCAATCTTTAAAACATTCAGATGCTTAAGAAATTATTCACAAGAATTACTTTGTAGTTTACTTATGAATGAAGTACATAAATTAAATGAAATTCTATATACCGATAATATTAATATACAAGTAAACATTTTAACCAGTGTCTTATCATCATGTATAGATCGATGTGCACCACTCGTGACAAGAGAAATATTTCGTCCCCCCGCTCCTTGGATAACAGATGACATAAAAAACATTATGAAAGAAAGAGACAAACTACAAAATGAAGTAAAACTACAAAGAGATAATATCCCTTTAAGAGAAAAGTTTACAGAGCATAAGAAACAAGTAAAATCATTATTAAGTAACAGTAAGAAACAGTATTACAAAAATGAATTTCAAAATGCTAAAGGCAATATCTCTGATACATGGAAAATTGCTAAAACCATGCTTTCCAATAACTGTAATAAAAGTAGTAACATATCAATTATACCCGATGAGGTAGATGTAAGTGCTAAAGCAGAAGAGTTCAATAATTTTTTCGCTGAAGTGGGGAAAAAAACCTTTGAAAAAACAAAAAAAGAAATAATAAATGAAATCAATAATAGTAATGGTGGTAATAATAATGATGATGGTAGTAGTAATAATAATAGAAATGTTGATAATGGTGCAAATAATAATGATGGTGGTAGTAATGGTAATGATAATAGTGATGATGGTAGTAATAATAATAATAATGTTAATCTTCAAGAACATAGTGCATTCAATAGAAGTAATGATGTCTTTAACCCTACTACAGTAGATTGTAATACAGTAATCTTAGTAATAAAAAATCTGAAAGACTCTAATGCATATGGACCGATGGAATTTGTTTTCGTTTTATTAGAGATTCATTATTTGTAATAGCATATTATCTGACGGTAATAATCAATACTTCCATAGTTACCAATATTTACCCAGATTTATGGAAAAATCCCCATGTAATTCCTGGTTTTAAAAATGGAAATCCTGACGACGTCTCTAACTATAGACCAATCTCTTTACTACCAATTTTATCAAAGATACTTGAAAAGATTGTTGCAAATCAGTTAAGTGAGTTTCTTGAAAAAAAATAAACTTATTGCAAAAAGTCAACACGGTTTCAGGCCAAAATTATCAACTGAAACTGCCTTATTGAAAATATCAGATGAAATATACAAAAATATAGATAATAAGAAAATATCATTGCTACTACTACTCGATCTTTCTAAAGCTTTTGATAGTGTACACCATACCATCTTATTAGAAAAATGCAAAAAAATGAACATTGACCCAAGCTGGTTCGAGAACTATTTAAAAAACCGCTACCAGTCAGTCAGAATAAAAGATGTAGTTTCAAGTCGCAAGAAGGTATTGTTTGGGGTCCCTCAGGGATCGATCCTAGGACCTATACTTTTTCTAATATATGTAAACGATCTAGTAAAATATTTACCTAACTGTTATGTCATTCAATATGCTGATGATACTCAAATCTTAATTGAAGGAGAAATTAATGATTTAGAAAATATTATTCGTAGAGCAGAAGAAACTTTGTATATGGCTAAACGTTACTTTCTAAAAAATGGTCTGTTACTTAATGAAACTAAAACCCAATCTATTCTTATCGGATCCAGACAATTATTATCAGAAGTTGATGACAATCTTCATATAAATTTTAACGGTAATATCATTAAGCCAATGAACTCGGTAAAGAACCTAGGTTTCTATTTTGACCGTTACATGAATTTTGAAATGCATATAGATGAAATTTATAAAAAGTAATGGGTACTCTAATATATCTAAATAGGATAAAAGACTCATTTGAAACATCAACTCGTATAATAATTGTCCAGTCCTTAGCTAAGAGATTAATTAATTACTGTCTCAAAGTTTGGGGATGTACAAATAAGACTCAATTACAAAGAATACAAAAGTTACAAAACTTTGCAGCACGAGTGGCTGTTGGCAATGTAAGAAAATACGAGCACATCTCTCCTGTTTTAAAAGATCTAGAATGGATAAAGATTAGAGATAAATATGTTTTTGATATATGTACCTTTGTTTTTAATATACTAAGAAACAATCTTCCTGATTGCTTGTATAATTTTTCTACAGTAAGCTCAGTTACCGGGTTAACTACCCGTCAAGGGGAAGATTTATTAGTACGAAGGTCTAAAACTGATATTGGCTCAAGAGATATAAACATTCGTGGAACTCATTTATATAATCAGCTTCCCAGAGAACTAAAAAATGCTGGTTCAGTGTATACTTTTAAATATAATCTTAAGAAGTTACTCTTAAAGGAAGATTTTACTTGTAAATTTTAATAGTACACCCATATTTGAATACCCGATGTACGTTGGAAATAAAGTCTTATTATTATTATTATTATTATTACTCTCTCTCTGGTCCTTTCTTTATGTGTGTGTGTGTGTGTGATTACCTAATTGTGATTACCTAATTGTGTTTACGGGAAAGAGCCCAAAGCTCGTATGTTCCCGTCTCCTGATCGGTTCCATTTTATACTTAGTGATACTTATCATACCTGTCCTTAAAACTATGGATTGAGATAGCATTAACTACCTCCTCGCTTAGCCAATTCCAATTATCAACTACTCTTACACTGAAAAAGTATTTCCTTACATCCTGCAAAGAAGTTTTCTTACGAAGCTTCAAACTATGACCTCTAGTTCTAGAGCCAGCCATATCAAAATATCGATCCCTATCCACTCTATCATAACCATGAAGGAATTTAAAGACTGTCACCATATCCCCCCTCACTCCTCTAGCTTCGAGTGATGGTAAGTCTAATTCCCTCAGCCTCTCATCATAACTGAGATTGCGTATTTCTGGCAGTGTGTGTGTGTGTGTGTGTGTGTTTGTGTGTTGTGTGTGTGTGTGTGTGTGTGTGTGTGTGTGTGTGTGTGTGTGTGTGTGTGTGTGTGTGTGTGTATGTTCTCAAATGGGTCTGGCCATTTTGTTCCAAATAGGTAACTTAAATGAAGGTCCCAACCACTCTCTCCTCTCCCTATCCCCAACAGATTTGTGCGAAGATACGGTGTACTAATCTCTCTGCTTCTATTTCTATATACAGGAGCCATATCCCCCCTTATAAGGGAGTGGTTGAGTCAAAGTAAACATTTCTCTCGCATGCATAAAATATTTATTGAAATTAAAATGTCTTTGTCACGTCCTCTAGGAGAAAACAAATACACATACTCAAAATATATCCTATAAGCAAACCTAGGAGAGAGAGAGAGAGAGAGAGAGAGAGAGAGAGAGAGAGAGAGAGAGAGAGAGAGAGAGAGAGAGAGAGAGAGAGCGTAACATTCTATGTGATACTGTGCCGTGTGGCCTTTTGATCGAACGTCAGATGGCGGTGTCATGACACTCGAAAAATGAAAGAAAGAAAAAGCTCCTCATTGTAAAATTTATGATAAAAAAAAGTCTGCATTATATTCATAATGAAAATGTCTATCATATCATAATATCAGTGTGATAATTTTCTCCCCCGTTTTCATAGACTGAGAAGAATATGCATAAAAAAAGCGAAAAAATTGTGGTGATTATGAGATGGCGTCATCCTTCATAGCTCATCGGATCAGAGCCTGTTTCATGCCTTTAAAGTAATTTCTTGGACTGATAATGGACATTATCCTACGATAGACAAGTAATGCATCTATCATATTAGTTTTCCATTATAATTCCATTCATCATTTTTTTGTAATATCAGATGATTGCTCTTTTCTTTTATTCTTCTTCTTTTTTTCATAATTACTTTCAGGACCTTTTTATAAATGCGATTAGTGTCATTCCTCCACTTTTTGTCAGTTTTTTAACCGGAATTTCTTATTATTCTCAATTGCATTGAATACATACATACATATACCTTGGCTGTTTCCCCCTTTAACTGGGGGGTAGCCGACATAAAAAAAGGAAAACAGTTTGGGGAGAAGTTATTCTCCCCTCTACTCCCCTTCTTCTTTGACGCCTCACAGGAGGTTGGTACAAGGGGGGGATTCCTAGTCCCCCCGCCCGTCCACT